>CAJPVJ010001108.1:0-11567 GCA_905397405.1 Oppiella nova
TGAATGACATCTTCGATGACATGATTAATGGAAAGCGTTTGCGAATTACTGATCACTTCTTCAATAGTGTCTTTGATTTGGTTTGCAATCATCGAGTGATTGGATCCGTCCATACACTTGACGACCAGATCTGCGAACTCTCTGTCATTGAGTTCATCACCGAATGATGTCTGTGTGGAGTCGGCTTTGAGGTCGAGTTTATCCAAACCTTCGTAGAGTTTCTGCAAAAGCGATGCCTCTCTGTCGGTGACTGTGACTCCCGACCTCTCTTGAGAGGCAACTCCTTTCAGATTCAGCACCTCTTGAGAGTCTTTGCAGTGGTTCAACGCCTCCCTCCAGATTGTCTCCAAACCGGGAATCTTCTGGTTGTCTAACACGACAGCTCTGTTCATAATATCACTGAAATCCATATCACATTCAATTTGACACGAAGTCATGGCGTCAATGTCTGAATAGTCGACACAATCGGGCATTGAATCCGTGCGCCGATAGACCACACGTTTTGCGTCCAAGAAGTCCATTCCATACAAGTTGTTGTCAATGAAGAACTTGAGACACAAAACAATTAATACATAAAACAGTGCTATAATTAAAAACTTATAATACCTGAAGATTGTAAGGAATGTGTGCTTCAAATGGTTGGATCTGTCGGTCCATTACTTCTCCGGACAGAAGTTGTTCACACGCTCTGAATGCAGACAATTAATGGTAAATACAAATAAAACACTAAAACAATGGGTAAATACTTTTGAATAGTGAACGGACTGTAGAAATAGATTCGCAGAAACTTGTGATAACTTTCATGAAAGCCATAAAATGGACTAAAAATACAATTTATAGTTTAGTGATATTTGGCGGCAAAAGTGGTAAAGGCTTACATGGCGTCCACTTCTTCTATATCATAGATCAGCTGATCATTGGGCGAGAGAAACCAGTGTAAAGACCACGCTTGAGACCGGCCGTAATCTGCGCTGAGGTTCAGCCTGTGGTTAACAGAGTATTTGACAACAAATAACATAAGTATCAACAGTAGCTGACACCGTAGTTTAAACTCACTCAAATAGGGATACACGCGATGCACGTGAAGACATGCCTTTCGACCATTTGTCACCACGTCTATTACCACAGTTACTTGTGTTCACCGTTTTCGTTACCGACAGTTATGGCAGTAGTCACCACGGCTTCTGAGCATTCTGTCCCTGAGCAAACCATAGCCAAACAGACTTGACCGAGTACAGGTCATCGAAGCGGACATTAGGTTCGGCCATATAGTAGTCGACTGTCACTATCCGCAGGCGTAGGGCCGGTATGTCCGCCACGACAGAGCCATTGGCATCGCCAGCACTGGTGGCCATCGATGTGATCGTCACCTAAACACACATTGCATCACAATAAATGATTGTCACCACAAAGACATGTCATGACTTACCGCCGATGAGTGCGACAGCGAGTGATTGCTTTGCAAATGAGTGGTTGGATGTGATGGTCACTCAAACCAATGGTTTGACTGCTTTTAAGCCGTGTTTTCAATGTTTAATAACAAAGAGTGACTGACTTGACGAAAATACCGCACATTTTGTACACTAAACACAACATACACTCAACGCATACACTCTGAGCACTGCATACACTGAGCACTGCATACACCTATTGGTCAACACTTACGCGCTTTCAATGCAATCAATGGATTATCACTTCAATTGGGATTCGCTTTTCATTCAATGGATTCCCGAATCGATTTACACGCAAATGTGGTTTTGTTAACAGGATTTACTATAACTCATTCACAGGTATAAAGGCGTATCAGGCAAATGCCATTTCAACCCATTTTATAACTACAAAAACGTTTGGTGCGCGTGTATAAAAGGCCCTGAATTACGACCTGCAGTTAACATACTTAGCACACTTTTCAGAGTTCAAAATTTAATTTGCAATTAAACATTTGAATTAAAACCGCATTTATAAGCAATAAAAAGATTTTTTTTGTCTATTTCTTAATGGACTGAATGAAGGAGAAGATGGCAATCACCAGAACTCCAGTTCCTATAAGACTCAAACTTTTCCACACGTATTGCATTGCATCACAATCTAATCAGGGTAGAAATGAGTTATTGATTAAGTTGTATCCTGGATACAGTATCCATGAAACAAGTGGTCATTTGTTACGGGTATTGCCAAAGACACAAATCAGATCTAATCTCCGTCACTACTCCTTCTCATACTATCGTCACTTGTCTCTATATATCGTTTCTCACCTTCGCTAGCGTGGCGTCTTCCGCTCTGTGCTCTCCGAGTCGCGGTTGTGATACCGGTGCTTCACCACGATTTGGGACCCGCCGGCCAAGGGCTGAGGGCTGTCCGCCACGAAGTACTCGATCAGTCGGATGAGGAATATGAGCGCCAGTATGGATGTGACCACAACCAGACATATGTTCACTATTTGCTTCCCATTCCCCGATGCCATCAATTGTTGAATAAGTTTTATTCCGATACAACTGTTGCTGTCGTTCACACAATCAGATTATAATTGATGGCAATTATGACATAATAAAAGTGATTCAATAAATGTCACAAAATGTGTCCAAAAAACAAATCTAAAAATTTAGCATTAGTTTTGGCATTACAAAAAGTGTCAAGGTAACACTTACGGTATTTGTCACTTGTAATCAAAATAAACTAATTGTAAAAAGTTTTGTACAAAACTTGATTACAAATCCAAACCTGCAAGCAGTGACTGATTGGTGTCTCACGTGAATACCCCTAATGTGTGAACGCCTACACCACTGACCACTGGATCGGCGCCCAAACACTGCTATTGACCGCTGAGTCACTGATTGGCAGCGGAGGGAGTGTTGAGTGCATTGACTCACAGACTGCGAGTCCGTTCACAACGCACTCATCGCTCACACCATTGTCTGCATTGTCTGTGTGACCATCACCTGAACGGATCCGATGGCAGACTTTCTGCACTGCAATGCGTGTCTCCGGATGCCATCGCGAGACACAACTGTCATCCAGTTCTATGTGACCGGTTGTCATAATGTGTTTTGTATGGACTGTTAGTATTGATGATCACATTGATTGTCACCTCAACTAACCATTGATTGTCACCTCAACTTACCATTGATTGTCACCTCAATTAACCATTTGTTGTGTCCGTCTGCAGGTGTGTCCAAATGCACGCAAAACTGTGCCAAATGTGCACCAAATGGGTGTCAAGTGATTCCACTGAACAACGACGCCCACGAAGACATCAAGATGTGCTTCAAAGACGTGACCAAAACAAGCAAAGTGTTGGACAGAGTGAAGGACTTCCAGAAGAGACAGTGGATCCGATTGAACGCCGCGTTGACCGCTGAGAACAACCGCCTCCGCAGTGAATGCATTGATCACAAGAATACGATCGAAAGGCTTAACCAAAAGGTGATGTCTTTGGAGACCCAGTTGGCCACCCGTTCACCCCTTCCCAAGAGTGGCTTCAACTGCCATCCATTCCTCAATACCTCTCCGGCCAACGAAAGCTTATTTAAACACGTCTTTGAATCGATGCCGAAGAACGAGACCATGAGTTTAGAGCAAAAGGAGACCAATTTGGGGCTCAATTTGGGGATAATGGCGGCCAACAGATCCCAAGCCACTCACCACCAGTCACAGCAACCGGTGCTTAACAGCGGATCCAATGCCTTATTTGCTGAACCCATGAGTCCCACGCAGTCCTCGCAGTCCTCGCAGTCCTCGACGAAGGCTTCGCGAAGTCATCACAAGAACAGGAAGTCCCACATGGGATCCAATAGGGAGTCGACGGCCACACCGGTGATGGCGCCGCCGAATGCAATGCCACCGCCTTCTCGGGTGCCTAAGAGGACGCCCACCCGATCAGCAGCTGACCCGGCATTTCGGGCACAACTCAATGATATGATAGGAGCGACCGCTAAGGATAAGCACCAAAAGCCCTCCCATTCCCGGCGCCAAAACCCCACTCGAAGTCAGCCACAGATTGCCAGTTATGCAGGCTTTCGGCGCTATCAGTGATTGTATTTTGTATTCAATTTAATTTGTAATTCTTGTGTTCAAACAAAATATGCCAATATTTATACTGTATTACAATTATGTGCAATGAATTTAAACCAATTTAATTACTTATTATTAATATTAGATTATAATTTATTTAAATGCAAATTTTAAACAAATTAACTTTTCGATACATTTTCACAACTTATCCTATCATTCCTTATACCATACGATAACTATTTTTATAAATCAATAAATGTTTATAATTTGTATTTTATGTAAAATGCTATAACTTGTAATGAATACATTAATCACAAATATAATCAGCAAATGCTTAAAATACGAATAAAAATTACAAAAACAAATTGGGTTTCAATTAAATTAATATAAAAGTTAAAAAAGACTTGAATTGAAAGGGATGTCGACTATTACTTAATGCCTAATGGATTGAATGAACGTAAAGATAGCGCCCATCAGTACACCAACGATAAGGACAGTTAGTATCCGCACCGCATAGTCATAAGCTTCGCAATGGTCTGAATATGGATATGAATCACACAATTAGTTCATTGATTGACAATAAATACAGAAAGTAATTGTTATAATGAGTGATGTATTACCGGTGTCTTTGAGGAAGCATCGGATGAGGTAAAAGATGGACCAAATGAAGACAATGAGTGCAGTGCCCAGAGATATGTAGCAAAGAGTAGCGTTTTCGACGAACGCCCCCCAGAAGGCCAGAGCCGACAGTATGAGTGCCACCAAAATGACCACAAATTGGATGATCTGTTCGCTGTTCGCGAAAGGCTTGGGACTGTCTCTCGTGAAGTATGTGATGAGAGTTATACCATATATGACAACCAAGATTGCGGTCACTATACATAGGAATAGTTTCGTGCATACATTCCCTCCCTCTGCCATCGCTGATCATTTATCAGGTGTCGGCTATTATGGCAATCAAATGACAAACAAATAGATTAATCAAAATTCAAGAAAATAAGAATTGCTGTCAATTTGAAGGCAATCATAAGAATTGTGTTTATTATTACAGTCGGACTCGCGAGATATCCACTCATCAAATGTTTTTTGTTTTACAGGATTTTTGACAAAATATATTTAACTTATCGTTTAAATTAATAAATACTGATTTATTAAAAAAAACATATTTAAAATGTACTAGCTAATATTCTAAACTGTATTAGGTTTATATCAAATCCATTTTAATTCAACATTTCTTAAATAGTAAGTAAGATTTCGAAAACTAATTTACTTTTAAATTATATTTTCTTTATTTCAAATAACCATAAAATCTTAATTGAATTACTTTCGTTCAAAATGCATATCAAATTCACAAATATTAGTTAACAGTGTTCTTAAAACATGAAAAATTATTATATTAAATAAGTTGTGAAATGGACACAAGAATTAACTATTGATTCAAATGATGAAGAATTGTGATTATTTCTTCATGGACTTAATGAACGCATAAATGGCAAAGACTAGTAGTAATTGTATGATTATCATGGCGAAACGATTCTCGTAATCAAGTGAAGTGCAGTCATCTTAATATCGGGCAAATGAATGACACAATTAGTTAATTGTCATAAAAAACATGTGAAGCCTTACCATAGCCTTTGAAAAAGCAGGACAAGAAGTTGAAGACAGAGTAAACGAGTAGTGCGGACATCACCACCAGTGATATGAAGCAAAGGTTCGGGTCCTCAGTGGCCGCTCCCCAGAAGGCCAGACCCGAGAGTACGAGTGCCGCCAAAATGAAGATAAAAATGCGGACCTGTTTTGTGCCCTCGAAAGCCTTAGGACTGTCTCTCACGAAGTAGTCGATCAGTGCCACCAAATATGCCAAACATAACAAGGCGTTCACAATAATCAGTAATATTTTAGTGCATCGATGCCATCCCTCTGCCATCCCTGACCACTGGTTATATTCAAACAAATTAGTAAACAAATAAATAGATAGATCTACCGGTTTTAGTATTTTGTGAAAATTGTGGCCAAAATTGTGGTTAATTTTGCGAGACATCTACTTGATACTTTTATCTATGCCTTACAAGTTGGTTACAGTTGTGTTACAGTTTTTGTATCAAAATTATTACAGTGCATACTACTGTTTAGAAAACTATTTGATTACTATTCCTGATAATCTTAACCTTAACAAAATGTTGTGTAGAGTTTTATTAAAAATTATAAAAATATTAAACTTTAGATGCATAAAGATTAATTTAATCAATATCTTATGAATGTAAATAATTTGTATACTTCTTGGAAAGAAAATTATAACATTGTATAAATTAATTAAAGAGGAATTCATTTGTAATTTAAAAATAAAATTAATTTTATGTAAATAATTATTTTAAAATTCTTAAATCTATACATTTATAATTAAGAATTGAGTGAAATGTATGTTAAAAATAGATCAATTTGTAGATAACTGTAAGATTATGTTTGTATAAAAAGTAAACCATAAAATAGCGAATTATAGATAATGAAAATTTTAATTTAATTATTAAACACAAGAAAACGTCTGGTAATTTGTTATTTATTTTAATAAAAAATATAAATTATATTTCAAACACTGATTTAATGAGAAGATATGGCAAAACGGATTGATTTGATTAAACTTTTAAATGCAAACATTATAAAAAAATTTGCTGTAAAATGATTGATACGATAGACTCGCAGATAATGTGAACGGGTTTTTCATGTGTAATACACTATTTATATACACAAAATAAATAAGTTATTAGGGTACTTATCAAAACATCAATATAAAAACTTGTATTGTATTTGAATTATTAGTATCCCATATAAATATTCTTCATTAATTGAATTTTAAGCTGAAAACGAGATTTTAATGATGTTTATAGCACTCCATTGATTAGTTAATCTAATTTAAATTAAAATCTTTCGTGATATTAATTATGCATTAAATTTAAATTTTATTACATGTTTCCCACTAAATATTTAATGTCCAAACTTTAAAAGTGTGTCAATAGCCGATACTAACTTCAAAACATTATCAGCGTATGAATGACCAGAGGGACTATACCTTAAACACTGAATTTACTAAAAACAATTGATTTAATTGATATGAATGGTGAGTACCATAGCTTTATAATTAAATAATTAGACCCCAAACTATATGTATGAGTGCGCCCCTAAAACACCCCTCACTTCGTAATAATTGCTCTCAAAAATGGCAAAAACAGCCAAATCTATACATCAATCAGTTATATATTTCTTTCATCAGAAACATAGCCTATAATTATATATTCGCTTAATTAGTGTCTGTGAACTGTAAGAGTGCTGTAATTATAACAACAGTTTAGTCCAAATGTGGAGTAAAAATAAATTTCTCTTTTTTAAAATCTATGGCTTTTCGGTCTCTCTCTCTCTCTCTCTCTCTCTCTCTCTCTCTCGCTTATCTGAGAAGGAAAATAATAATATTTACAAAAAAGAGAATTTTTTCTCTGTTAATGAGTTCAAAAACTTGGGTTATGTTTGTGTAAAATGCGAGAGAGAGAGAGAGAGAGAGAGAGAGAGAGAGAGAGAGAATCATTGAATGTTATGCAAAGTTTATTTTTAGATCTTTCAATCCGCACATATAATGCATCGGTATTTGTAATGAGTGGTGAATTTGAATGCAATTCTTTCACAACAAATGCAAACATGAATATATTTTCTCACAAAACAACTCAATAATAAAATATATGTAATTCTATAGTAAACCAATGAATGAATCTTTTTGTGAACACATGAATGAAAGAATTGATTTGTTTGTCGTAAAAATATTTAACTATTTGTACAATGGATTACATCATATTTTGTCTACAATTTTATTCATTTTATATTACAAGAGATAAGTGATGTGGATGTTTCTAATTTTTATTAAGTCTTATTAAAATGATTCTGGGAAAGGTGTCTAAAAATTAAAAGGAAATCATAACATTTATTATACCAAACTCTGCAAATGACCCATTTTTGTCACATTTTAAGGAGTGACCCCCGATATTGTTTGGGTAGAGCCATATTCCGGTGTCTATACCTGTATACCCCTTGGCTATTCACTTCTTGGTATCAAACATTTTTTGAGTACAAATTTATAGCTTGTTTTCCAGAATAAAAACTTCAAGAATTTATTTTGGTTAATATCTTTAGACTTGATAATTTTTATTGAACAATATTCTTACAGCAATATTTTATGAACTTAATTCTTAACAACTCTTAACCTAACAATTATTTATCATACAATTATATTCAAACTTTATTATAATGTACTGTATGGACAAAACATGGCAATCGTATTATTAATTTTTAATATTTATCTAGGATAGTTTTGTTATTAACATCAGAAAGTCACTTATTTTAAAGTTTAGAAAAGTTTCCACGGATTAAGAGAATCTAAAACTTTAAAGGTTAGGGTTTTAGACCTAAACTAGAAATCATTTTATACTTTCAATACGTGAGTTGTGCAGTACTTATAACAAAAACAGATACCATAAAAGAAATTCATTTTTCTATATTAACTTCAGTTCACTATTTTCTATTGATGTGTAAGTTTTGGTTAAAATGTTTTTTATAAGTACATCGATCGGGAGCATATCTACACTCAGATTTAAAGTGTAAACAAATACATGTGTAATAATTTCTAATTTACAATTATAGTTTTAATTTTTGGAGTGAATTTTATTTTACTAATTCAATTTGTTATTAAATCTGTAATATTTTATTTGAGATATGTTTAGGGATTTAGTTGATAGATTGAATTCACGAGTCATTATCATATGATTTCTGAGTGCAATTACTTTAATTGATTGAATAACTTCTGAAAAGATGAAAAATAGTTTCTTTAAAATTAATGTATTGACAAAAAATACTGTTATTCTATAAGTCCTGTTAATAATGTGTTTTAAAATAATAATATAATGCCCGTAGAGGTCACATCCAAGTGCTCTATTAAACCAAAGGCACTGAACATTTAGTTGTATTTACCACTCGAGTCAGTAACTAATGAAAGTGCTCCGGCAGTGGGACTGACATGTACAGTAGATTATTAGACACTGTATGGCACAACATGATTTACAACCAAATTGCTTTTACTTGTGCTGGATGTTCAACTGCGAGCACACAGTTATCATTACGAGCCGATACTTATAGGGGGGTCACCTAAAATTTTAAATTTACTCCATAATAACCATAAGAAAAGATAATATTCTTCAAGAATCTTAAATAAAGTTAACCACAAGTAAGTGGTAATATTTGTTAGTATATTTGGTAGGGTATACCCTTGATGTCAAAGTGAGTATGACTGTCCCACTTGGATATATAAATCGCCTTCAATTTCAATTAGGTTTGGAGTTGAGCTTCATATACAGTACAGGATTTGATAATAATTTATAATAAAAAGTTTTTTTGAGGGGAATAAGGATGCGGTTTATGAATTAATTTGGCATTTAATGCCATAACTGTTATGACAAATACATTCTCACTATTTATTATAATATCGTGTCTCATATAAGGCATTAAACTTCTAATCTATTTTTGACTATCATATGATCAATAACAATTAGTGTTAATTATAGTCTGTTTCATGATATTAATATTAAATATTTATTATAGTTACGCAACAATATTCTCTCAGTTAATGTATTTAATGAAACCAATTGTTTACTTCCCATTTTTGTTTGTATTTTATAACTTAAACCACAGTTAAAGTCAATAATCTTTGATTTTTAAATTAACATTTATATTGTTTCTAGTATATTGTGCCCTCAATTAAATGAACATTATATTGCTCCTATTATAATAAATTTAATTAAACCTAATAATAAAACCTAATTCTCTGTATATAAATTATAAACTATTTATACAAATATAATACACTAATAAATTGAGGCATAAATTTAATTTGAAAACTATTTTATGTATTATAAGATATAATGTCCTTATCATTTAATTTAAAACTATAATTCAAATGTGTTTTTGGGCAAAATTATTATAATTAGCATAAATTATATAGATGACATGTAAATTGACTGCAAAATGAGTGGGAAAATACTTGAGATATAATATAGTAATTGATTTTATGACAATTTAATTGGCATTCAGATTGAGAGATATCGTATGAATTGAAATAATGAAATGAATATTTTTCATTTTAAATTCATATTTCAAATTAATAAGCAATTTATATTTTTAATGACAACTAAATTATTATTATGAATGGTTTCAATTTAAATGTCAATAATTCATTTCATTTATATATAAATATAAAACATAATGTGTGAGTATATTATGAGAATATTGTTATTAAACTATTGTAATCAATTAAGAAATTACTTAATACTATTAATTATTAATTTTATTTTTACTGATTTGTTTATAGTCTGTACACAATTCATAGTCTGATAGCAAATAGTAATCAATTAATAATCTACTGATTTGAGGATAACCTGATTTTAATAATAATGAGACAAACCCTTCAAACACTTTTGTTTTGTTTATTTGTTCAGTAATTATTATATAATTTAAAAACATTTACAGAATTTATAAGTCGTTACCACTTACTGTATAATATCAATAATAAAGTAATTATAATTACAGTTCAATTCATAGCATACAGTATATGAATTTAAACTACAATTTAAGGAATTGTATATCAAAAACAAATTTATATATAAAAGTTTTATTTAAATACTAATGAAATGACAAAGTTTATAGAAATTGTAAATATTTTACAAAATGTTGTTTTATAATATAGCATGATAACTAAAAATTGACAAATTATTAAAAAAAACTTTCTCTACAATAGGTAACAAACAAAATCATTTCACACAAAATGGAAAATAATTATATAATGAGAAAAATGTGTAATTTTCGGCATTTGAATACATTTGAAAATATTAATATAATATCGTATAATAGAAAACACACAGAGATTTAGATTTTTCTTTTTAGACATAATTATCACGTTTTAAGCGTTTAAATCAGTGTCTGGTGTACTCAATATAACTCATCATATATTTTCATATTTATAAAACAACTGCCGGTGCGCTACCATATAGTTACTATACTCTCATATATTTTGGTGGAAGGGAGCCTGTGGTATACCATTTCAATAATATTCTCTCCCTATGACTATATCTTATTAAAACACACGGCTTTTATGGCCACAAATTGTTTGTAAATTTAATTTGCATTTTTAATTCATTATATACTTTACTATATAGTGTTCATAACAGATGTTAAGAAACATTATTCACATTGAAAAAATCTTTTGTAAGATATTTATATTATATAATGAGTGCACAGAAAACACTATCGCATTCACCAGAAAAGAGTGAAAAATATTTTTCATATTTTTTTGTGTAAAAAGTGAAAAATCGTTTTTCTCCCCTTCGCTAATGTGTGTATAAATATAGTTAATATATACTTGTATTATATAATTATATATTATATAAGATAGATATTTAAATGGATTTTAAGTTCGAGAGAGAGAGAGAGAGAGAGAGAGAGAGAGAGAGAGAGAGAGAGAGAGA
>CAJPVJ010001109.1:0-18033 GCA_905397405.1 Oppiella nova
AGAGAAAGAGAGAGAGAGAGAGAGAGAGAGAGAGAGAGCAAACGGATTCGCATGAATCACAAGCTTGTATGAGATGTCTGTTTATGAGGAATGGCAGCTCAAGACATACAGAGACCAGAAAACTAATGAGTGATTTGTGGTGTAAAACTGGTGAAGAATTTTTGTGAATGAATAAGAAAAAGGAGTAAAAAAGTGCTAAACAAGTAGATTCTCTATACTATAATAGCATTTAGATTATACATTGAGATATTGTGTCTACAAAAGTCTTTTTGATTATTATAATGTCGTGTAATATGTTTTACAGACAATAAGCCACTGATTATATTAAGTCCCCGGAAAGGATTTCCTACTTAAGTATGGAATCAAAAACACAATTTACATGTATTTTTGTGCACAAGAATTAGTGTATTAAATGTCTGTGTATTTTATTTTTAGGTTATTTAGGATATACTTGTAATTGATTTATATATTTAGTGCAATTTATAGCATTATGTATGCAATCAGTTGGCAATACATACACTGAAAAGCATTTAAATACCGAAATAATTTTAAACAACAAATTATTTCCTAATTATTTCCGAAACATATAATTTTCGGATTGCAATGCATTTCATAATCTCGTGAATCATTGGTAAAACTTTTTATAAATAAAAGTAACTTTTCCCTTTAAAAATTATTTCAAAATTCCAATACATATTAAATTATAACTAATCTGTAATTTAATATCAATTTAAAAATTTATGTTTTCAAACATTTCACTCGTAAAAGCGATAAATTAATTGATTATTAATTCATATGATAAGAATCGGCGCTTTATTTTGAGGCAAAATATTTTTGTCTAAATATTTCTGCCATTAAATTAAAATTAATATTTCAATTTTGAGTCCAGATTTTTAACTCGCGTAATAAATATTTAGGACTTATATTCACTGGTGAACCAATAAAAAACAAGTTATAATACTTTTTAATTTGTTTTTATAATACATTTGTGTTTAGATGTCATATAAGATTAGGGGTAAAGGGGGGACCCCTGAAGGGGTAGTAGATATTAGTGACCCTCATATGGTTTACCCGATATTTATTTCAAACAAATGCTACAAAATTTAGACTAAATATTATGCAAACAAAAAGTCATTCAATTTATGTGCAGAAATAGATTTATGGGTTAACCCCCGCCCGCAGGGGGTGTCGGGTGGCCATTGGTTTTGCAAATCACATACTATCGTAAAGATTTGTGAATTATTTCTCCGTAATAAATAAAAATAAGATTTTTTCATCTCATTTAAAAGTTTTATAATTAATTTTGTCGTATTTTATCTCAAAAATCACTTTTTTATGGCTTAACGCAAAAAGTGAACGAAAAAGTAAATACTTTTAATCAAAACAAATAATGTATTAGTTTTTCATCGCGACTGAAACTCGTTTGTGAATACATTTTGTGCGAAATTAATTCAATTTTCACTCATAATACGAAACAAACATTTGCTTAATATATAGTTCATTGATATCTGGCTCGCGAAACGGTATAACCGTTTTGTAGGCTATAATTACATGAAGTTTTCAAATCCTCGCGATCAGTATTAATGGCGAAAACTTTTATTTTGAACTCAATTTCTGTATATTTTAAGTATTAATTTATAGCAAAGAATTAAATTATATTAAGTTTTCTTTGCTTTTCCATCGCTTTTCCGTTGCCATCACTTCTGTGAGTGTTTGCCATGAATTTTATGGCAAAAAATATATATTAATGTATATTTCGCTGTAAAAAACCAGTTCTTAAATAAGGGAATCAAATGATCAGTCGTCAGGTGTGCACACTGTAAGAAAGAGTATACCAGTCCTCTCAGTACCCCATCCCTGTCCCCTCTCTCACTTGGCTTTATATTAGTCATCCATCAGATTCAGGCGAAAAGAAAAAATATAAGTAAGAAAATAAATGTATAGAAAATAAGTTAAGGATTTATAATAATATGGAGAGAGAGAGAGAGAGAGAGAGATACTGAATGAGAGAGACGTTTAACGACTTCTAATGTAAGAGGTTCTGGTCATGACTTGCCTCCGGGTCTATCAAAAAATATATTTAGTTTTTGACTCTTATTTTGTGAGCAATAAGTATTAGGACTGAAAACAAGTCTCTCTCTCTCTCTCTCTCTCTCTCTCTCTCTCTCTCTCTCATAAGTCATAAACTTTATATAATATATATTCTCTGTCTATCATGTAAGGGACAGGCTATCGGTGAAGATGTGCAGGTAGTTCACACTAGTATACAGGTGCAATTTGGACCTATTTTTGTAAAATACATTAGTTTTCAAGTTACTAACAAATGATTCATTCAATATATTGGATCCAAAAGTGCACGAAAGTAATTTAGATGTGTATACATAATATGTATAACATATTACAAAATTATGTCCAACAATTTTGTTTAGCATATAACCAATACATTTACTAAATAATATACAATTTCACAGATTACATAAGATTTGATAGACCCTGATTATACAGAACACTCCACGCCCTGCTATAAACTAAAAACAAGACTAATATACAGTATAAATATAACTCTAGAGAGACTAATAGAGTCTCTCTCTCTCTCTCTTTCTTTCTCTCTCTCTCTCTTTCTCTCTCTCTCTCTCTCTCTTTCTTTCTCTCTCTCTCTCCCGTAAGAAAACTTATTGAATAAATATTTTTATTGTGAAGCAATAGATATACCTTTAAGTGATTAAAACAACCGAACCGTCGGAAGTAATAAAAATTATTTCTTTAATTGTAATCATTTTGAGCCGTTTTTGGTGTTGTTTCATCTGAAGAGAGCCTTTTGAATGCAATTCTTACGCATAAATCACATTTTGTTTGAGCTTTTGGTTTAATGTTCATTACTATCTCATAAATAATAAGTTTGTCCACGAAAAATACTATAAATAAATTGAATGCATGAATATATAGTAAAAAACAAGAGATTCTTATATCTAATAATTTATGAAACGGTTTGTCTCGCGGTTTAGGTTTGGTTTCAAAATCAAAGAGCAAAGTGGAGAAGAAGTTTATTACGACAGCAGAGTTTAGGGCCGCAGATCGTCGAGGAGTGCCAACCGCTCACTGAACTCAATGAATACCCATTGAGTTGTGATGACGAGGAGCAGACCATCATCGAGGAAGAGCAGGCGTTCACCACTTATACTCATTTATATTAATTATATTTTATTTGTAGTCAATTTGCGAATAATCTCCGAAATATCGACAAAAAATTCATATGTTTTTCCAAACGTTAATTGTTAAATATCTCAAATGTAAGAAATAAAATGTGTTGAAATTACAGTGCACTCGTTATGTTATGTTATGTTTTGTTGGATATTATGCATAATTTTTTCTTATATTTTACTTATTGTTTTAGTCATTTATAAAATCAATTATTTTTTAAATCTAAACTATGCTTTGAATGAGGAATCGGGGAAACAAACGACTGAATCAATGGGAATATTGATCAAACATTTTGCCAATTATTTGAGTCTCCAATTATACTGCGGAAGACTATTCTCTATTTTATCGATGATTGACATAAACAGCAAAAATCTTTTTCAAACATAAAAATATTGCCAAAATATATGTGGATATATATTTCTCCCTGTTTTTCCTCACATAATAAACGGCTTAAGTATGTATTGAATAATGATTTGATTTATGTCTTGACTCCATCCGTACCGTACAGTTTGGAAATGTATTCACAAAAACTACTCGGGGTCCTCTCATTGCGAATATCCTATTTCTATAGCAATTAAATCATTGACTCATTTATTATAAGAAAAGCCTTTTTTGGTCTCTTGAGGCAAGAATTTCAAACAAATATTTTTGTTGAACTTTTCGCTTATTATACAATTAATCACTTTATTTGTGCACATTTTGCACATTTTTGTGGCCAACATCTGAAATCTTATATGAGATAAGTAGCCATAAATCTCTATGAAAAAACACTGGTTATTATTCAGTATAAAAAATAGCTCCCTGCGCGCTGTTCACTACATAATACACAAACATTACAAAGTCAAGTAGTTTTTCAATGAAGTCTTAATTCAGTGTAATTAATATAGTGAACAACAGTGAACAGTGAACTCCTGTATGTGATTAGCATTTAATAGTTAAGTGAACGGAACACACAGACAGTGAGAGCAGAGTTACCACACATTTGGTGCTCCACTCAAAGTCTGTGCACAACACTTGCCATTCATATATTCAGACATTGCGTTACCAACAAAGTTGACACCAATTGCCACAAAACACTGAATATTCTTTGTATGCTATGCTTCGGCCAAATGGCATATCATTCGTACAAAACGTTATGAATGATGAGTGAGAGAGTGTGAGACAACACACACATACAGAATGTCTCCATTCATACAGAATGTAGTTTTGTGTCAAAATTTAAACACAGAATTTCAGGTTTTGTTTTCTACTAAATGAATGCAAATTATTTTAACATTTTTCTTGCATTCATATTTTACAGCTCTCTCTCTCTCTCTCTCTCTCTCTCTCTTTCTCTCTCTCTCTCCCATCAGTCATATCGTTTAAAATCATATCGTATCAAACATTTCCAAACGCTATACCCATTGAATTCAGTCAACCTTTGACGACAACAGTAGTATCTGTGCGGAAGGCCTACCACTCGATCGCTACAAATGCCTCACATCTCTACCTAAAGCCAGGAAATCATTTTTCAAACACAAAAACTCATTTATCACTTCTGCATACATTGTTTGAGACAAAAATTATAATATAGATTACAATCTTATGATAAATTGTGAATTCAATTAAATTATGACCATTTTTTATGCAAAACAAAAACACTCAACACTTTTGTAATTTAAGGTCAAAGGCTCTCAACCAATGATAAACAGCCAACAGTTTATCATTAAAATACAGATTGTGTTTGACTTTGAAATGAAGACATATTTCCATAGATATAAGGATTGCCTAAAGAGTTATTCCTCTGGAGAGCACTGACGTCGTCAATGATATATCGACTCAATTGGCCACTCATTGAACCGTTGAGTCCGGCGAATGACTCAAATTTCCGGTCCTCACAGCCAAAGAGGAATTCGTTGTGAAGTCAGCAAAACGACAGATGAAACTCACGCCCAAAATCCGGTCTTCAAGTCTATGATTCTTATGGTAGTCATCAGTGGCCACAGAGATACTGCTCACACATTACGAGTAGATTTTAATGAACAAAACTATGATTTAAATATAAGTATGAATTTATCATTGAATTTGAGTGCGTGAGTGAGTGAGTGAGAGAGAGAGAGAGAGAGAGAGAGAGAGAGAGAGAATGGATGAGCAAAAATATGTGTAAAGAAGTGTAACGCGAATTGAAACATATGTATTGTGGACACGGCGTCGCCATCACTGGAAACGGGCCATTGATAATACAATTTAGCACAAATGCATTGCACGGGGAGGGGAGTGTAGGGCACCCTAACTGTTACCCAAACCTCACTATTACTATCACTAAATATGCGTTTACTGTAACTGTAAAAAAGCTACAGTCAGTTATGCATACATTCACTCTAAATGAGTTGTAGTGAAAAAACTTTTGCTTTAATTTAGACTCGAGTTCACTAAGAGAAAGGACATTCAGTGGCTGATGGAGAGAGAGAGAGAGAGAGAGAGAGAGGGAGGGAGAGAGAGTGGCTGATGGAGAGAGAGAGAGAGAGAGAGAGAGGATGTCTAAGAATGGCGTGAAGAATGTCTTTTCATATACAGAACGACACTTTCAATTAGAGTCAGACCTTAATTATATAGTTTGCGATATTTTTTACTCTATTTTCTGTGACTAACAAAGGGGGCGGACTCTGGAGATACTCTACTCTACGGTTTTCTCACCAAAAGAAATTATACCTCATTTACAACAGTAGACACACAAGACATAAGTGATAAGTACTCCACACTAATGACTCTTTAATTATAAAATTACGGTCAAATGGTTTTTCAATCACATGTTTGACTTTTATTTGTGTTTGAAACTTTCAATATAAAATTGATTAAAATCTAATGGAAAATACTTATGACATTTAAATATACTAAACCTTATCAGCTATACAAATGTATAACTAGAATATTATATAAGGAATATTAAGTTTTTGGTGATTACTCTGTAAAATATTTTTATTTTTACGATTTTGGTCACAATTGAGTGCATTAGGCATAAAGTTTTGTAAGCAATAAATATTTATGTTTTAATTGTTTACTCTTTTAATTTAAATAAATGAATAATCACTGAATGAAACAAAAAGCAAATATTTTAGGCAAATATTTACGAAATATATTTGAAACAAAATAAAGTTTTGTCACAATATCACCAAAATAATGCCTTGTTAAATAATTGCTTTAAAATTTGTATAATTTGAAAAAAGTAAATCACAAAAGTTTGCAAATTTTTGTTGAGTTATGTAAACCTGCATAAAATTATGACAACAAACAATATTTTGTATTCTAAACACAAAACTAATAAAAAGCATATTAAATATAATTAAATTTATATAACGTTTTGTTATCATTATTTTACAACAAAATAGACATTGAAAGGAGAGACTAATTATAAGAAATTAATCATAATTTAAGTGCAATATTCACCGTCTGTTAAATGCAATTGAGTTTCAAATTGTATTGAATAGCAAAAGGAAATCATAGGAAAGGATCAGATAAGGCAGATAAGCACTGGTATGCGAGCCTACAGTACAGTTAGGTCTGTGTCTAAAAGGATTGTGAATATGATTATTAGTGATGTGTTGTTATCTAACAGTAAATTGTTTGCATCGTTATGTGTGAAACCCTTTCAAATGGATAATTATTCAGTTGTATAATCTGTTTGGGAGACCAAATACTTGGGCCAGTTATAGCACTGGTATGGCATATCTCATGGTTAATGTTGTGGATCATCCATAGGGCCACCCAAATGGATAGGCCATTGACGCCAGCAGTTGGACAACAAAAATCATTAGAAGTAATGTTAAGAGATATGAATCCTTCACAGAGAGACTACATATTTAGGCTAATTTTGAACAGAAATGACCGCTTCTGTAGACATGATAGTGACCACAGATATGAGACATTGAGACAGGCACTTTGTGTTTCACTCGATGCCTTTGTGTTTTGCCTTATCTGCAAAAGTTGTCTCAAAATTTCCGGATTTTATGAACTTTTGGTTCAAATCGCGAGATTGACTACATTTTGTGCACATTTCATATGGACTGAGTGTGTGATCTTTTATTATACTTAATAGTGTAGTACTGTTTGAAAAAGTTTTATTATATCTGCAAAATGTGTTTTAAAGCTATTAGTCGATGGCTTTGAGGCGCAAATATTCTTACAATTATTTTAGTGAAGAAATTATTTTTGTATAAAAATTTTGAGAAAACATTTTCTTGACTCTCATCTCATCTCTTGTCGACTCTTTCTCTCTCTAATGATGCGCCCATCAAATCAGACCCTATAGTCTCTCTCTCTCTCTCTCTCTCTCTCTCTCTCTCCTCATATAATAGACATATATTTTTAAAGTAAATTCAAGAGATTTTGTAGAGATTCTGCTGAAAAATCTTTGAATTTTTATTTTATTCTTTTGATTTTTTGCCGAAAAAAGCGATTCACTAATTAGTGATATATAGTGTGCATAAGAAGTATACATAAGAATCTCGAAGAAGTCAACAACCAATTCATTTCTATAAGAAAATAATATTTATTTTATGAAAATAAACGATCGTTTGCACAACACTTTTGATGATCACAGACACTAAAAGCAACTGATGAGCGCTTTTTATATGAAATTTATGAGAACTATATATATCGGGAGACAAATATTTGTTTGAATTTGTTTCGCGGAATGAGATATGGTTTGCGAGAATCAAATGCAAGACATTTTGCCAAAAACACTATTGACTTGTATTGGAGTTGATTTGATTGTGATATAATGGCACAGAATATACTGTATGTACAGTATGTGTGTGAGTGCATAGAGTGTGTGTTTATGTCATATATGAAAATCATCATCAAATGAGTCGTCTTTTGCTCCCTATTTTCAGATCTATATTCTCTGTATTTATGGCACTAATGAGGAGCACAACATAAGAGAAGAGAACGTCAAATATATACTGTATTTGACTGCAGAATACGTGCTTAAGGCTCAGTATAGTATAGACAAGCATTACACTACTCTTGTGCTCAATATAGAGACAGTAGTGAGTAGTGAATGTAGTATTTCTCTACTAAACACACAATATATGATATAAAGAGAGGCATAACTTTCTCCTACTAAACTCACTAACGAATCCACTGATGTTTTGAGGCTTAGAGAACACCAGCACAAGAGACTTATGGAATGGGATGAGAGAGAGAGAGACTATAGGGTCTGATTTGATGGGCGCATCATTAGAGAGAGAAAGAGTCGACAAGAGATGAGATGAGAGTCAAGAAAATGTTTTCTCAAAATAAGAGAGAGAGAGAGAGAGAGAGAGAGAGAGAGAGAGAGAGATCAAAATGCTTGTAAAGGTTGTGCGTTTTGCTGAGCAACACAGCACACCATCACTACATCAGTGGAAAAGTGTGTTACGGCTATAGAAACAGATTTAGGAGTTTGGGAGACATTGGGAGACATTATTCCTCTGCTCTACACACGTCTTGTGTGCCAATAATAATATGAATTTATTATAAGTTATAAGTATTAGTATTATATTCTTCTTATTTGAATTCATTGTTGATTTTAATGAAATGAACATAAATTATATGAATAATACATATAATGGTAGACGTTATTGCCAAGTGTTGTTGATATTAATGGGATGGTATGTTATTCTGTGGTCTTATTTCTCAATGGATTTTATGTCTGCATTTGGGAGCAAATATTTGAGAGCATTTTGAATATAAGTTAAAATCAAAAATGACTAAACTTAAAAAGTCTGTAATTTTAAAAATAAACATTTTATAAAACTTATTTATTTTATAAAAATAAATTTTCAGACCTAAAATTGGGAACAGTTTTGATGAGTTTAATAAACAAAAAAATTAAATTATAGTGAAAGTTAAGAAATATTTTTAATGATTCTCATTTTATATATCATTTGATATAAGATACTTCATAATTATAATTATTAAAATTATTAATAGGATACTTGATGCAATATTTGGATTAAAAGTTCTTTGTAAATTTACAGTGAATAATATTTTTTATTTTAATATTAACAAATGCTGGAGTTACAAAAAAAATGAAATAATTTTTGATTTATGAAATTTGATTGAACAGCATTTCTATTTTTAAATAAAATCCTATTTCATAACTACCTTTTTAAACTTATATAATAGAGAAAAATATAAAATATAACACATTTCACACCTATATGTGTTCATGTACTTTATATTATATATAATCCGATGAAATTGGGTTATAAACTATAACCCATAAAATAAATCAAAAATTTCTATACTTTTTTCAAAAGAAAAATAATAATGTTTTTATATGTTTTCCAATGTTTAGAGTATTAAAAACTTATTAAATCAGTTCAAAAAATTGGGTTTAAAATAAAATTTTCTTTTATCTCGAAAATGTGATGAAGAGATAGAAATCTATATATAAAATAAAGTTTGTATATTTGATTTATTGTGTTTTACACAAAATTCTTTCAATGTATTCACTCACCATTCAATACAAGTAGTAATAGTCTTATAATTTATAAGTTATAAAACTCTTAAATTGAAATGAAATATAATAACTCATTTTGGGTTTATTGAATTGATTTACAAATCATTGCTGTCTTTTCTACAATTTTTGTTCATTTGTCAAAATATTGGTCATAGAGTAGGGCTATAGAGAGAGAGAGAGAGAGAGAGAGAGATCAAAATGCTTGTAAAGGTTGTGCGTTTTGCTGAGCAACACAGCACACCATCACTACATCAATTAAGTCAATAATATATTATTCATACTTTGTTTTATTGAAGGAAATATTAAGTTTTCAATATTAAAATATAAAATTTATTTGACTTACAGACTGACACTGGGTTCGTGACTATCATATAATATTTGCGTTGAAATATTGCTATTATATGAGAAAAACAACAAAAACGCATAAAAATGTCTAATTATTTAAATAACGAGAGAGAGAGAGAGGGAGAGAGAGAGAGAGAGAGAGAGAGAGAGAGAGACTGAATAATTTAATGTATACATGGATATGAGAATATAGGGATGATTTTAATGAGTGTGTGGTTGGGATACATAATACTCGCGCATATCTTATGCTCTTAGGAGTTAACTCTGAAAATTAGTTATCGGATAGCATTGCAAATTGTAGATCAAGTAATATATAGTAAAATATAATTCATTGTGTTGTGTATTAGTGTTGGGTTACAGACTATCCCTGACGTAAGCCGTATGAGGCCTTTGTGCCGACTCTCGGATTTTCGGTCATCAATATAATTGGGCGACGAATAGCACCGATACTTTCCGGTAGAGGTGACACACACTGTATGGCGACTGACGTTCACAGACTGCACAAGTGATATATCGGAGGGAAGTGGAGGTCAAACCTCACTATTAATATTCAATTGTAGGCCAAAAACTGAACGGAATCTCCAAATGTATTCCTCAATGACTCTATGATTAGTCGCAGAGCCGACACATAAAACCGCTATAAATCATAAAATTGCTATTTTTTAGTCTAAAAATGTTATGTTTGAAGTGAATGATTAAAAGTGGAGATAGTATTATAGATTGAATAATAACTGTTCTCTATTACATACATTTGACAGCGTTTACGCATTTGGTCCTCAAAAATAAGTCTTTTTGCACTTATTTTTTATTCATCTGCCAAACACTCATAACTCATTTATTATTAATAGGTTTTTTAGCGCTATATTATATTATCATTTCTCTGGGGGTAACGATTGGCAAACAAATGCACGGATTCTCTCTCCCTCTCTCTCTCTCTCTCTCGTTATTTAAATAATTAGATATTTTTATGCGTTTTTGTTGTTTTTCTCATATAATAGCAATATTTCAAAGCAAATATTATATGATAGTCACGAACCCAGTGTCAGTCTGTAAGTCAAATAAATTTTATATTTTAATATTGAAAACTTAATATTTCCTTCAATAAAACAAAGTATGAATAATATATTATTGACTTAAATGAAGGCTTTAAAAAAAATACTAATATTCCATAAAAATTGTGATATATTGTACTATACATGGTAGGGTGGGTTGTGGTGATGTTTGTGCCCCCAGTGCACAGCCAGTGTCGGCGTACGAGTAGCGCACAGTTAGTGGTCCAGTGAGTCGGGAGGGAAGTAGTGATGATTTAGTAGACGTCAAGTGAGTGGGACTCCCGATTCGGAAGAGCAACAGACAGACCGACAGAGCGCCGGAATAATGGGCCCAAAGCAAGGAGTATCGACACGCGCTATACCTGACACGTGTCCGATAGATGCGGACAGAGATATGCGGATAAAGTTGTAAATGAGGTCTCGAGAAATAATGACATCAAGTGGAGACACAGGGAGGCCAGGGAGGCCGGTGAGGCATATGGAGCCAATCGAGCGCATAATAACAATGATTTCTGAGCCCACGTTTGGGAATATTATGACTTATATTAATACTACGAATCCATACATTACTCGACTTATTGTAATAATAGGCCAACCATTTGACTGTAGTTTATTGTGTCAGTGGAGTCCTATGTGTATCTCCTCTTCATAGCCCTCATGTCAAGACTACTGCAACCGTACGTATGTATGGAGGGAATGGTAGGAATGGCAGACCACTGGAACTGATTTCTATTTCAAACGGTGCTCTCATGCGAACCCACATTAAGTTCGGATCATCTCTTCTACTGTCGATTAAATGTGGATCCGATTCAATGGAAAGTAAACCTCAAGTCATGCATAACTCACTCAAAAAGCATATGATAAGAGCCACTCCATGGCTGTATTGCCGTCGTGTATATAAACCGTATTCACTCATTATCCATAAGAATAATCTTTTAATCTAATGGTGTGAATCTCATAAATCTTTTAAGAAAATTATTGTTATATTGTTTGTTGAAATTTATGACTTTTTTGCACAAAAATATTTATTTGTTTCAATACAACAGGAAATATAAGCGCAGATAGTTTTTCGTCAGCAAAGTATGAATAATATACTACTTAACTACAGTAATATAAGAATTGGTTCACAAAATAAACATAACAATAAAATAGCAATATTCTTTAAGATAATAATCAATAGCTGTGTATATATTTTGTGAGACAATATTAAGGGAGTAATGCATATAACAATAGCGTGTGCTTTAAAATGTGTTTTCTTTACGCATAAATTACTTTAATTACAAAAACAGTGATATATTCTTATGTGGTGTTAGTTTTGATATTATTCTGTCTGAAATTCACAAAACAAATCACTGCTTAGTATATAATGCACTGTATATTCAGCTCATGGGGAATGAATTGTTGGCATAAGAAGTATACATACCGTAGAGAGACAGTCAGTTCACACATAAAGCAACTGTTGTGTGAATACATCCATGACTACAGAAGTCAAATTTTTTTCGTTTGCATTAATTGCAAACACGAGAGAAGAGTTGAAAGTATTAAATAAAATAACAACGACTCTAAAGAGACAAACTGTAGAAACGGTCGTATGAATGCTAAATAAATGTCTGAATCGTAAAATTTATTTGTTTCACTCGTTTTCTCACTCAATCCAAATAGGAATCGGGAGTAAAGAAAACAAGAATCATGTAATTTGCATATTAAGAGATGGTATGCTTTTCACTGTTTGTATTCATCATCAAAAGCCAAAGAATTTCTCATTTAATATTCACAATCAGTCACTGTATATACGAAATATTTTCAGTTATAAATCGACTGTTAGACTTCCCTTCGCTTTATTAATAGAAAAAGTTTTTTCTCTTTCTTAACGCAGTTTTAATAATAATAAAAATAATTCAAATGATAAATATATACATAATATGCAAACTTTTACTACAATACTATTCTTAGCCTTTCGAGTGAATTATTGAAATGCATATATTGTGGAGAATTTTTTTTCTGTCACAACTTATGCATATCCAGTATATTGTCATGAATTATAAGGTGTAGGTATGCATACATTTATTGCATACATTTATGTATATTTAAATTAGAGCTCCGGTAGGAATAAAATAAAAATTGAGGACATTTGTTACCGTTTGTCGAGCACTTGAATGAACACATATTCCATACAATTCCCATATTATTGTATTTTCTTCACACCATAACTCTCTATGTATAACATATTGGCAAATGTAATAATAAAATTATTGTTATATATTGTATTATGTTTTAAAGAGGCACTACTATAGCCATAACATAGCCTACTATAGCCATAGCCTATAAGCCCAATGTGTATCGGAAGCGCTTCATTGAACAATAAAATTGTGTGCAATTGTGTTGTTATATACTATTTATACTGTATTTAAATTGTTATTCTAAGTGTTTAAAAAGATTACCATTTACTAAAAGCACTCACATATTCACACAACACGTCCGCACAGACCAGTGAATGCCATGGAAAGCCTACCATCGATTCACACCATTCCCATAGAATATAGTGAAGGGAATTTGCGAAGTGAAAGAGATTTCAATCAATTATTATGCAAAACAACACAACATATTGAGTGTTGTATTGAGTGTGAAACCCGCGACAACTACTCGACGGTAACCGCCGCTCGAGACGACTAGAAATGCATATCAACTATACGTTTGACAAAACTGACGGCACTTAACGCACACACAAGACGTGACTTATTATTATATTTAACAAGATTTTTATTCATTTAATTTCATCGGATTTATTCATCAAAACGAGAGACAAAAAACAAACCCAACGAACGACTTCTTAATTGTCGAGAATTTTATTTTACTTTTTTCTGTTGATTTCCAATGACTTTTGCATTGAAATAAAGATAAAAGTTATTGCATTTAAAGATTTTGTAATATATTTTTGTATGTATTTTATTTTGTATATAAAACTTTTTTGCCATTTCTCGCCTCAAAACCTAAACAATAAACAAAAAGTTTAATTAAATATTCAAAACATGATTTATAAGTAAACATAACGTGTGCTCCGACAGTAAGAAAACGAAAAATACATTTGATTTTACCTTTTCTTATACTATAGTTGTATACGAAATAAAAGAGAGATTTTTTGTTTGTTTCTTTCTATTTGTGATTTTAACTATACGTTTGAGATCTTAATCGTGTTTAATGAGCAGCCATTCGTTTGAGAGACAAAAGCACAACAAAAATTGGTTTTTAAAAGAAAAAACAAATAAAAATTGTTTTTTTAAATAAAGAAAAACAATTGAAAGTTTTGGTGAAATCAACAGAACATTGAATTGAATGCAAATATCGGTGCGAAAATTATATGCTTTCCAGTTATAATGATAACTATGATAAGAAAGTGTTTGTAAAGTAGTAATAATAATAAGTATTTAATTTCCAACTATTATTATAATTTTAATTACTAATTAATATTAAATGCAAATTAAAAGTTTTATTAATCAAAAGTAAGTGTTTTTAATGCAAATAATTACTAGAAAAACAAATTTAAAAATAGATATATTTAAGGAAAGGGCTCTTAATTATCTCTAAGAAAACTATTTGTGTGTTAAAGAGTACGAGATGTCCGTCAATGATATTATTGATGCAATCCATTCACTCATTAGAGAGACCCGGCGTATAGTTTGGGCACAAATGACGAATAGAGAGACAGGGAGGCAATGGATGGTAGCGATGGTGAAGGCATGAAATCCATGAAATCAAAGTCATCGGTGCGGCAATTGCTGACAATTAACCGCTTTGTGAGCATCACTTGCTATGAGAGAGAGAGAGAGAGAGAGAGAGAGAGTGGAGTGAGAGAGAGGTTCACTAATTTGCAGTCAATGAGACTCAATGGTCGGGTCTCTCTCTCCCTTTCCTACGAGTCCTCCAATTTATTTGCGTCAAAACTTTTTATTTTTTATCTATTCTGTCAAATGCATTACACAATTGCATTGAGAGTAAGGAAAGGGAGGGAAAGATTGCGAGTGTGAGAGGACAGGGAGAGGGCAGAGATGATGGCTCTGTGAGAGTGAATTGACTGCTGACTACTTAAAAATTTAGACGTGGTTTACAGCTAACAGTCCTAATAAAGAGCTCTCTCTCTCTCTCTCTCTCTCTCTCTCTCTCTCCTTTTAAATAGAGACTCACTTTTCAGACATTAAATACAATTATAAGTAGTCTTTTAAAATGAACACCACTTCTGAGCGATTAATAGCTATCTCTATAATATTGAATATACAGTAATTTTAATGTTTATAATGGCATAAAAAGTTTGGTTACACAAAACACAGACACTTGTAATCTATTTGGTCCCACTTTTATCTTATATTAATACACAAAAACACATTAAGTAATGGATAGTTAGGGACATATAAAGATGGTTAACAATTAAATTTAAATTCAAGTCTCTTTTCCTGTTTATAGTTTGAATGTGTTTTAATGGTTCGCATCTCTGGTCGCGGTTTTCAAACAGGAGTCACATTTAAATAGTCTGTTGACTGGCTTTGGTATATAAAAAATATTTTTAGAGGTTTTGTCTCTCAATCTCGACTGTCATTGACTGTGAATATTAATTTGATTTTTATTCAAATTTTATGTTTTTCGCAACTCCTCGTAATCTTTATGCGAATACCTGTAGATATAAACAAAAAATATAGTTTTTAACTAATAGTGAAGTATTGGCGTTAAACCAGAAGATATTTATCACTGCAAAATTTTTAATTATCTTTAACTCATTTTATAATCATTTTGTAGTTTTTGTGAGCATTCATTGCCAGCTTTCATACAGAATATCAGGTAATGTCTGAACTACTGGCTCGACACAGACCTGAAAAATAAGTCATTGATTTCTATCTAAAATGCTTTCATTTCAAACCCTAATATTAAAAGTCTTTTCAAAAATGATATTTTTGGAGACATTTCTCAGTCATCTGTAAAGTAGAAGAAGAAAAAGTGTAAACAAAACAAAAGGAGAGAAAAAACTAAAGATTTTTAATGAAAATACTGTTAAACTATTTATGTTACCCGAGTCATAATGTTTTCACTCTACAAATATTAATGACTATAATTAGAATATCTTTATATTTAATCTCTAAACATGACTATAATTTTGTTTAAATAAGCAAATTATTATTAACTTCTTATTTATGTATAATTTTCTACACTTCTCTCTCTCTCTCTCTCTCTCTCTCTCTCTCTCCACTCAAATCACAATTTAAGTCCACAGCCGATAATAAATGTTAATTCTCGGACAATTAACTTTGTTATGTGTGTACATGTGCTGTATTTCACAGGCATTCCCTTTGCTCTCATTAATTGAATCATTAGTAATGGAAGTAAACCTAAATGAAATTACTCTGTTTTTAAAACGGCACTGAATGTATGAATAAGTTTAAAACATTTGATATTTGAGAGATTTTTTCTCTGAACAATTAAAACCCGCATTTGAAGCTCTTTTGAGGTACAATGGTTTGTATGATTGTAGTCCGCAATTAATTGTGGGAATCAAAACAAAAAATAAAGTGTAATTATAAAAATTACCATAAACTGAAAGTGAGAGAAAGGTTTTAATTTAGAAAAAAATATTTTAATAAAATTTATCAAGTTTCATGTTTAATTCAAACGATGTCTCGCTATGACATCTCAAACATCATCTCAAATATTAAACTATAATTTTTGTGAAATTTATTCATATTTTTCAAAATAAGGGTTAAAACAACACAAATGTTTGAATGTTTTCCGTGTTATGTAATCGTCAAATATATGGCAATAAAATGGTTGAGATGTCTCTGTGTTAGACGATTGTAGCGATTGTTATGCCTATTTGTCTCTCAATTAATAACTAATATCTCATAAACTGATTAACATTTTAGACGTCTTTCCGAGGGTAAGAACTCTTTACCGATAACACGAGATATGTGTATATATTATGTATAAAGCCGTTGAACATTAAAAAAAAATTGCAAAACTATTTAAAACACGAAAAGCAGTCTAAAAAATTCACTGATAAGTGATTGTAATCTTAAAATATTTTGTATAAAATAGTGATTGAGATATAGAGAGCAGTGATGCGCACAGGAGTTCCCCCAACGAAGCCAAACACAGGGCACCCGACGCTTGATTTAAGCGGTCGGCACAGTGTCTGTACGTCTTCAGTGGCAAAGGGGTTGTTGTGATCATTGGTCGGCCCATCGAGACGTCGATCCATAAGTGCTTTCGCAGCGACGACCGCTTCTGCGCTCCGGCGCTCTCCGTCTCTCGACTTTCTATCGTTTCTCTCTCTTTCTCTCCTCTCAAACGCATACAAACATCGCGTTTTAGGGCCGGACTCCCAGACAACTGCCTGCTCTCACCATCACTAACCATAAGTGTCCGCCCAATCGGGTCCGCCTTCACTACTGGCGCTCAAACACACAGCTCTTTGCTCTCCTGAATGTCATCATTAGTTTGTTAGAAGAGATTTCGCGAGTCGTGTGCTCTCTCTCTCTCTCTCTCCCTCTCTCGCTCTCTCTATACAAGTTTTCCACTGTATTTATAGCCTTAAAAAAAGTTTTGTTGCCATTGCCTCGAAATACGAGTGTATTTTAATCTTTCATTTTTGTATTTAATTAAATGTTTAGAGAAATCGATTTATTATAATAACAACAACAAGTTTTATCAAAACTTTTGTTTCGTGTAAAAAGTGCTAAAAAAGTATTTGGTTTTGCATAAAATGAGTCAAATTATTAGATGAATAGAGAGACTTAACTGAATAGTGAATGAATCAGTGGTCTATTGAAAGTGATAGTTAGCGCCGACACCCTATGCTGTGATGATAATGCCGGCGATCTCTTCGGGACCAAACGGCGAGATGAAGCCGGACTGCAGTCACGCCATGAGTGCGACCAAAACGGAGTGCGCCGGCTGTGGCTCATTCAT
>CAJPVJ010001110.1:0-18015 GCA_905397405.1 Oppiella nova
TCAAAACTTTTCGTATTATATAATAATAAACAATTTTGTCTCCAATTATGTTCAAAAGAGTTGTTTGAAAACAATTTTCGAGTCGTTTTCTAAGTTACATAATAATTGGAAATTAACATTATTTTGTTTTGTTCACAAATACTGAGGATTTTTATATATTCAAAGTTATGTACACTTTTTTATATAACACAAATTGCTATTCAATAGTCAATCGATTTGTTATCTCAAACAACATTTACAATCAATTAATTGTCAAAACAAAAGAGAAATATATGTTTGTTTTGTTCGTATCTCTTATTCACTTCAAAACAATTAATTAGATATTTTAGGAATTTTAAAATTAAAGTCTAATTTCTTAATTATAAACTAATAGTAAAAACATTAAAATTAATTAAAAATAACGTCTCTATTCATTAAAAAGTAAATTATATATTAAATTAAAAAATAACTATTATTTCCTAATCAACAGCTCTAAACAAATTCATTAGTGCCCGGACTCGTGAGCGGCTCCAGACTGGATGGGTATGAGGACAGGGAGTCGTCGCTCTTCTCCAATACAAACTGGTCTTCTGTTGTCTTACGATAGACTGGATTATCGAAATTCATTGAAGTTATGTGACGTCTGTATCAACCAATACAAGAGACACACAATTAATGACAATTTCATTTCAATTATAAAGTTTACAGAAATGTTTTCTATACAAACCGTTGATATTTGCGATAAATGAATAAAGTAATGGTTGAGATGAACAACAAAATACATAACAATATAACGGTTATAATGATCGCCAACTTGCCGTCCGACTCCTGGCCCACGGAATAGTCGTCGATAGTATTGGTTTTGTTTTCTTTGTAGTGTTTGATCTTATTTTTGTTGTGAGACTTCATTAACTCGATCTCTTCGATCGATTCTGTCATCTCTTCGGTGCCTGACTTCGTCGGTGACACGGATTGAGCGCCCGTAGTCTCCGCTGATTCCGGAGCTGACGGGACAGTCGTTGACTTAATAATGGACTCACACGTGAAATTGTTTATTAATATCATGGTTGACGGGCACAGGCATCGATACGACTCGTGACCGGTTGGCAAACAGAGGTGCGAACACCGGTGCTCTGCGCACCTGTTCGGTGAATATGGCTTCTTATAGGAGTGGACAACACAGATATCCATTACGGAGAAGACTCCGCCAACTAATGACTCGACTTTATTGTAATCATTGCCTAAAACATTAAGTTATGGTTTACTTGTTATTCATTGAGAGAGAATTCATACCGAATTTATTTGTGGCCAAAACCGACTCCAGTTCCCAATCAGTCCAATAGACTGTGTCCTCGAAGATATCCAGAGAGAAGGGATGTCTGATATATTCGGGTGAATGGAGAACAAGTCGACGATTCTTTCCGTCGTAATCGATGGCATTAATTGTACTCAACTTCGCGTCCAACCAATAGATCTGTTTTGTAATCAAATCAATGGTCACACCGTTGGGCCACACGATGTCCCGATCGACAAGTATTTGTCGTCCGCTACCGTCCTGTTGAGCCCTCTCTATCTTGGGAATGGATCCCCAATCCGTCCAAACAATCCAAGACTCCAACACATTGACGGCTATACCTCTGGGCTCTTCCAAGTCCTCGTTTATTATGATAGCTCTCGACTCAGGATCTGATATATTGGCCACTTCTATGTGATCTTTGGATGTGTCCGACCAGTAGACCAGTCTATGGATCCAATCGACAGCTAATGCGTCGACAACTCCTTTATTGTGAATCAACTCCTTTTGTTCCGTCAGACCGTTGAACGTCTTATGAGAGGAATTATAGGGCGCTATAAATATCTTCTCATTCGCCACATCACTCCATATGAGATAATTATCTCTAAGACTGTAGTCGATGCCAATGGTTGACGAGAGGTGTGAGTACAAGGGCTGGTAGTGTTGGTGTTTGTGTTTCTGCGATATGTCCAGAGTTCGGATGTCGTGTCTGTTGGCGAACATCAGTAACGGCTTCTCTTCGCCTTTGATTTTACAGAAGCGATGGTCTCGGATCTCATAGCCATCGAAACACTCGCACTTGAAGTGTCCCTTCAGGTTCAGACATATATGACCGGAGCATAAGCCGTAGTGTTCCGCACATCTGTTATTGTGACCAAAATCAATGATAACTACTATCGCAACAAACTTATGCTAAATCAATGACATACTCGTCGATGTCATCACATGTCTTGTTATCTGATGCCAACTCAAAGCCCTTTTTGCAGGCGCAGTGAAATCCAGAGAAGTCGTCCACGCATACTTGGGAACAGTGGTGACTACCGGTGCACTCATTGACGGCACAGTTGTGCGGCTCATCAGACCAATCGCCGCAGTCGTTGATACCGTCGCAGAGTTTGCTGTTTGCGATGCATTTAACAGGCGTTGAATCTTTGCACTCGTGCTCTACAGCCGTACAAATGGTTGTGTTTGGCGTCGACTGTAAGCGTGAGAAACAAATAGTTAGCACCAAATGTCACATCAAATCAATTCAATAAATCTCTCACCGAATCGTCCGGTTTTTCGGGACAGTTCTGCTCATCCGTACCGTCCGCACACTCGGGCTTTCCGTTGCATTTCATGCTCTCGTGAATACAGTTCCCATTTCGGCACATAAACTGGTCTTTACGGCACGTGTAGCTGCAGTTGACTTCATCGGAACCATCCGTACAATCGTTGCTGCGATCGCACCTGTAGTCCAAACATAAACACAAATTAAGTTAAAAACTAAATTAAATGACAAATAAAACCCATTATCCATACCTCCAGAGATTGCTTATACACTCGTGTCCGTTGGCGCACAAGAATTCTGAGGGACCGCATTTGGACTCATCATCTTTGGTGACCGCCGGACAGCCGGCCTCGTCCTCGCCGTCGGGACAGTCTTTGTCTCCGTCGCACTTCCAGCGGTCGGGTATGCATTTGCCGGACAGACAGGTGTACATCCCGGACGTACACGTCTTGTTGGAGCAAATATGACTGGACTCGTCGGACCCGTCGCCGCAGTCGTTCTCTCCGTCACAAACCCATCGGTTTATCAGACATTTTCCGTTATCACACGTGAACTCGTTTTGACGACAAGAGACTAAATCGGTTTTGCATTGCTTCTCATCCGACCCGTCCGTACAGTCCTCCACATCATCGCACAACCACTCGTTTGGTATGCAATTACTGATGGATACACACTTAAAGTGATTCTCAGCGCAGGTATGGTTTGCTATAGCGATCACATTTTGTTAGTTATTTTGTTGAATGATTTTAAATAGCAATTAATATTTACCGCAATTTAATTCATCACTCCTATCGCCGCAATCGTCTTCGTTATCACAAATCCACCTAAAAATCAGTCAAAAGTTATTTAATAACAAGAATTTTCCGAGAAGTGTATTCACTAAATGTTTTGATCAAATCACTCAAATGTCTCATTAAACAACACGTAATGGCAATGATTTATGCAAATATCAGATAAAACTTTATTTTTAATCTTAAAAATAAAATTCAAAACAACAACAAAATAATTGATTAATTACTTGAGAAATTGATTGCAATGAATGAGAAAGAGTGTTGCAAACATTTTCTCACAAATTATAAGTTTTTAGTACTAATAACTGGTTTATATGACACGACAATTGATTAATTAATAGTTTGTCTGCGAGTGACTTGAATATTGAGAATTAAATAAAAAACAAACGACTAATTGATAGGTTATGCGATCGCATGAAAAAAAGTGTCTATAATTTGTCAAAAAATATAACAAAATAAAACTTACTTTTGTGGCAAACATTTCCCATTTTGACACTTGAATTCATGTTCTGTACATATTTTGACGGCTAAATGACAAAACAAATGAGATTATAATACAATATAATTTAATAAATTTTTAATTATACATATAACTAAATAATATAAGTTATATTATAACTTAAAAGATCTCAAAATGAAAATAAAGTTTTGAGAGCACCGGAGATAATATAAATTAATTATTCGTCAATTAGTTTTTTGAGTACTAAAGTCAATGTTTGAATTGTTACTTAACATTGACTTTAAATGTGTGTTATCTTAGTCTCGGGTAATTGTGTTATCAAAGTGTGATCTGTGAGACAACTAACACTAAAGCTAAGACAAAAACTTATGGGAAAAATAATATACAGACTATTAGTGTCAAGTGTAGCGCCGGTATATACTTATGATAATTAAATCTTATGTAAACATTCAAACAAATAAATTTCACGCTTAACTGTCAGTCAAAAATAAAAAAGATTTAAATAAAAAACAAAAAAAAGTTTTCAATTAATGAAACCTAAATTACATTAACAATCTTTTGAGATTCTTATTTTGTTAAAAAGATTAATAGCTTTTAAAAGATATAGTAACTGAAGTAAACTACAGTATAATCTAATGATCGTCGCATTGAGATAGCGTTTGAAAACTGATATCTTTATTGAAAACAAAACTAAAATCATTCGTTAAATTAGTCGTTAAAGTGGATGAGAAAACTGGAGTGAATTCTGTGTACATTTTTGGGAGCACTAGATAACTGAGTGACACGAATATTCTCTGTCTTTTTTGTTTGATTTACAATCAGAGTAACATGTATTTTAAAATAAATAAATCACTCATTAAATGAAAATTTTTCTAATGAGAGAGAGAGAGAGAGAGAGAGAGAGAGAGAGAGATTAGGAAACAATAATTATAACCGCATTCTTATGGCTGAGTTCTTTGGGTTCTTTCCCTTAAATTAAATTTATGTGCAAATGTTGTGCTATTTATAACTTATGGTGTGATTCGATGCCATATTAATAGATATTTCAAACAATGAGTCGATTTGTGAGACAATCAACTAATCAGAGAAATAGGAAAATGCGGCCAAATTGGAGAGAGACATGTGTTTCTCAATGAATTGCAAACTAAGTTAATAATCATTTAAATCTATGGAGATATCACTTTACTCTCACTTCATATAAATACCCTTTTTATTAGTTTTTGTACAGAATGCCATTTCCTCTGTGTTTGTATTTTATTAAATGAAATATTCATGTGATATGAAACTAAACTACAGGTGCTCTCATCTACACTGACAACCATATCAATAGGATTCGTGCAAAAAACATAATAAAAAGTATAAATATTTGATTTTTTAGACACAACTAGAAGTCATAAATCTTTTTCAATTTTAAAATAACAATGATATATGAAATAAAAGGTCTTTTGTAAAGCTTATGACACATAAAAAATATAATGAAAGTTCTCTATTATGTAAATAAGTTAATTCAAAATATTTTTCATATTTCAGAATCAAAACCAATTTTCTTATATTCTTTGGTATAATATAAGTCAACACATGATAAGAAAATTTTATATAAAAAAGGATTTAACCAATATTTTGAAATCAAGTGATATAAAATATTTTTCATATTTCAGAATCAAAACCAATTTTCTTATATTCTTTGGTATAATATAAGGCAACACAAGATAAGAAAATTTTATATAAAAAAGGATTTAACCAATATTTTGAAATCAAATGATATATATATTCTGGAAGTGAATCAACAACAAAAAGTTAATTATAATTTTAATCATTCATTTAAATTGAATGCAAAGTTCACGTAATGATTATAATTTTCTTTAAAGTAACACAAAAAACTTTAGGCTAATATGGGATGTTGATCAGTTGATGAATTGTGCAAACATATTATGTAATCATTGCAAAAACTTTCCCTAAAAACAATAAATGTCTGTAAAAACTGTCTGTAGATATATTCGAGATATAACCGAGATATCACTTGATGTTATGAAATCACAAGATTTTATTGAAAAAATGGTTTGAAATTTCAATTATATGACTTATCTCACTTTCAATGCCAAGGTTGGGAGTCCTACGAGACAACGCGTAAGACTTTCCCACTTTTCTCAGTAATGACATCAATAAATTTCAATAGTAAACCAAAACTTTCATCAACTCTTCTAACAGAGATTCAAAACATAAGCGACTATTAGATAAAGGCTTAAACATAATTAGATATAAGGCATGGGATGGTATCTCAATGGGTATGCCATTAGTTTACGGAGGAATACACGCTCTGAGCGCAGGAGTGGAGTGATGGAAGTGAATCAACAACAAAAAGTTAATTATAATTTTAATCATTCATTTAAATTGAATGCAAAGTTCACGTAATGATTATAATTTTCTTTAAAGTAACACAAAAAACTTTAGGCTAATATGGGATGATTTGATGCACAAATAGGTTTTGTAATTAAAACATACTGGATACAAGATTAAATAAAACCGCAATGAAGTGATCAGTTGATTATTGTGCAAACATATTATGTAATCATTGCAAAAACTTTCCCTAAAAACAATAAATGTCTGTAAAAACTGTCTGTAGATATATTCAACCGAGATATCACTTGATGTTATGAAATCACAAGATTTTATTATATGAATCTCACTTTCAATGCCAAGGTTGGGAGTCCTACGAGACAAGACTTTCCCACTTTTCTCAGTAATGACATCAATTTTCAATAGTAAACCAAAACTTTCATCAACTCTTATAACAGCATTCAAAACATAAGCGACTATTAGATAAAGGCTTAAACATAATTAGATATAAGGCATGGGATGGTATCTCAATGGGTATGCCATTAGTTTACGGAGGAATACACGCTCTGAGCGCAGGAGTGGAGTGAATTCAAAACATAAGCGACTATTAGATAAAGGCTTAAACATAATTAGATATAAGGCATGGGATGGTATCTCAATGGGTATGCCATTAGTTTACGGAGGAATACACGCTCTGAGCGCAGGAGTGGAGTGAATGTCTGGGCCCTCACATGTAATGCTAAACTCCAGCAGTTTTTATAATAAAAATCAATAATATATTTTCGGTGGCGAGAGAAAGGCATGTAATATATATGAAGTGTATATATAATTACGAATCGGGATATAAAGAGTTGATTGAACTGAGCGTTTGACTGGCGATTGCCGGCGTTTCAGTGCATAGTATGGCAATGAATGTGGAAAGACATCCATCGGAGACAATGACCACATAATGTATTAAAATATTAAACATAAGCATAGAATTAGGGGAATACCTATAAATAGCATCATCATGTGCTAACTAAACTATTATATGTTAATCGATAATAAAACTATAACTAACAAATAAATGACTTTTATTAATTTTAAACTTGAAATAATTTTCTAATAAAATATTTGCTAATAACTCCTTTTGAAAAATAATTACAATCAATTTCCTTTATGGTATTGCATTTCATTCTATTATAAATAACTCAATTTTACAAAGTAAGTGTTAAGTAATTGCATTAATATAAAAGAATTAATTTTTTTATAATAGAAGTCTTAGAAAAAGTTTTAAATTTCAATTTTGTGTGAATGTATAGAAACCTAACGAACATATCGTGTGATAAAATCAATTTAAAACTTATAATTACTTCCTAAGCGCCGGTATTTTCTTCCTATTAATAGTTTGAATTTGTATTAATTGTAATACAATTTATATAACAATACCAACGGCTGTAATACATTGAAAAATATCATTGACTTTGAATTGTATAACAAACGAGTAATTGTAAAAATATTTGCAGTATTTATGAGGAAATTGTATATAAAAATGTTATGTTTTTAAAAATATGATTGATTTTCAAAAAAAGTAATAACGAGTAAAATAATGGTAAATTCTTGCAATTTAACAAAAATAGTTAAATATTTTTTATTGCAAAGTATAACAAAATATTTTTTAAATCTCAAATATTCAGCAAAATTATAAAGAATTGAGGAAAACTTTTTATTAATGTTAGTTAAAGGAAATACCATAACGTAAAGTAAGATAATATTTATTGAGTTAAAATGTTTCATTCACAATTCATTAACGTAATTATATTTTCTTAATTAAAAAAATCATAGAAGTCTTAGAAAAAAGTTTTAAATTTCAATTTTGTGTGAATTTATAGAAACTTAACGAACATATCGTGTGATAAAATCAATTTAAAACTTAAAATTTGTATTAATTGTAATACAATTTATATAACAATACCAACGGCTGTAATATATTGAAAAATATCATTGACTTTGAATTGTATAACAAACGAGTAAATGTAAAAATATTTGCAGTATTTATGAGGAAATTGTATATAAAAAATGTTATGTTTTTAAAAATATGATTGATTTTCAATTTTTTTCATTATTGCTCATTTTATTACCATTTAAGAACGTTAAATTGTTTTTATCAATTTATAAAAAATAACGTTTCATATTGTTTTATAAAAAATTTAGAGTTTATAAGTCGTTTTAATATTTCTAATCAATATTTTATACAATACAGCGTAACTAGAATATACCGGTAGTAATAAAACAAATACTAAAAATAGTTTTGTTTAATTTTATTACAGCTAAACAGACATTAAAGTTACTTATTAAACAATTAAAATAAAGTAAAAGTATTATAGTCTGAAAGCCGATATCTAAATTGTTGGCATTATATTCAGACTCTAAGTCTGTCTAAGTCTCAATGTCTGTGTCTATGTATGACATGATATATCTCATTGGGAACTGGAGATTGAGTTGAGAACTGAATGCTAAACGATTTCAGTTATATAAATAAATACAAAAATTTAACACATTTTCCAAGTAATGTACAAAAAATGGGAAAACTTCAGCTAATTTAAAATATATATCAAATTAATCGTAAACTTAGACGTGAACTCTAATTTCCAAATGATATACAATATATATGGAGTACATGTGATGGTTAAGGGATTGCGGATGGAGTTTCTCCCACTCCAATGACAATCAAAAACCGCACACCACTTGCGAGATAGTCAAGTGATAACAGGAACAGTATGCCAACTGTTTATATACATTGTAATATAATGCAAAAAATATAATTAAAAATAGATTGTCTTCCGATTTACATAAATCTAAATTTAAGACAACATTCCTCTTAACCGTACACTCAATACACAAACACTTAAAATATTGGTTGCGAAATATTTTTGTCTATTATTTATGATTAAAAATGTTTTATTGATTTCATACATAAGAAATCATATTTACCATAAAACTCATGATTAAATTGTTAAATGAGTTTTAAAAAAATTAAACATGAGAAAAACAAACTCGCCGTCAATTGTGTGCAGTATTAGTGTCGCCGACAATTCAGACATTTCAAGGATTAGTCTTTGAAAAAACGTTTTTTGAATTTAAATAACACTTGAATATAATATTGTATAATCATAATTATAGAGTAATCGGTATTTTTCTAAGTTATCAATTCAATATACAGTATCTGTTTGTTATCTGAATTTCCTTTAAACTCTTTCGGTTTTTAGTTTTCAATTAAACTTTATATTATTTAAATGTTTCCTAAATGAGACTTAAAACTCTGTACAAAACTATAATTATTGTCGTTATTAATGATGTTTCAATTCATTAGACAATTATATTTAACGCCCGCTTTATGGATGTAAATGCTCTCAAGTATTACATCATATAATCACTTGATTTTTGACTCATAAGGATTTGCACGAGAATTGTATTGCAAAATATAAATGAAAAGCATTGAATGCACAAAATTACATTTAATAGACACATCACATCGATAAAAACACTTCGCGTGTAAAAACTTTCGATGTAAGCAATAAATATTATTTTCGGCGAATGCGTTTACAGTATATTAATTAGATAAATAAGCAAAAATATAAATAAACAAAATACTATAGTATGTACTCCTTTAACAGGAAAAACTAAAACTTGAAAACATTTGCAGAATTCTGTAGAAAATTATGTTTTTTGTAAAATTCTTTACCGCATTCGGATTCATCTGAATGGTCGGGACAGTCGACATCACCATCGCATCTGTGGCACAAGAATTCAAACCATAATTATAATTAGTTTTTGATACAAAAGATTAATGAATACAAAAAAGAAAATATAATAAATGTTTGGATACAGACCTCCACGAAAGTGGTATACATTTGCTTTTGTCTTGACATTCAAATTGTTGAAAACTACAGTCCGATGTGACTGCGAGACAGAGATTATAAATGGTTTTAGTTATTCAAGTTATTCACAAATAAATTATAAGTATATAAATAATCATTTTGCGCAATCAATCATCAAAATTAATTTCAAAACTAATTTTGTTAAGCCTTTGGTATTTACCAAAACACTTTAATAGGATTTTTAAAATCAAAATTTTTGAATTAGAAATAAACAAAAAAAAGTAAAATACTTTTTTATCTCATTTAACAGAATATTTTATTATTATTTTATTTGATCATTAAAAACTTATAATGGAAATAAGATAAAAATGTGTTAATGGTTTGAGTATAAAATTTTACACTGTTTATGTAAATAATGAAATAAAAAGCACAAAAATAGTTTAATGAAATGCAACACCAATTTGAGTCCAACAAAATACCCAAAAATGAAACTGAATTTCAAAGTTAACATAATTTAATTCCCATTAATTAACTTGATTCCCATCATTATTATGGTAAAAACGGTTCAATACTTTTTATGGTATTTCATGCTAATGAAGAAGATTTTAAAAATACAGAGAAAAGAGTTGTGAATAATAAATACTATGATATAAAAACGAGTTTCGTATTAAAAAACCTGAAAACTAGAAAATGGAAAATTATTTTCGTATCATTTTTATTCAAATAGTCATTGTATGACAACATTTAGACAATTGGCATAAAATTGCAATTAATATTTTTGTGCTATTTTTTAATCAGATCTTTATTTTTCAAGTCTCTCTCTCTCTCTCTCTCTCTCTCTCTCTCTCTCTCTCTCTCCAACTCTAGTCTATTGACAGATTGCCTTAAATTTGAAAACTAATTTAGACATTGAAATTATGAGCAAAATTATGACATTTGGTTGCATGTCTTAACTGCAAGTCTACCGAAACATTGATTGATATCTATTTATCGGGAATATACTTACGATGAGATGACTTAGAAACACAAACATAACATAAATAACACATATTTCTCATTACTAGTGAATTATTTCAGAGCAGAAAATGGGATCAAAACAAATGATAAATTGTGAACATTTCGGAAGTTTTGAGATAAAAATGTTTATTTTTGTGACTAAAATGCTGTTAAATGTAGTCCTCCTTTCGGTTTTGATTATAGATTTCTATAATTAACTAATCAACTAAATTATTAAAGTAAAACTAACAAAATAACTTTTTATTAGAAACTAATTAACAGGTTCACATTTTTGTGTCACTAATTAAACGTTTAATTAAGCGCTTAGCATAAGTAACACACATATTATTAAACATTGCATTTGAATTTTTATATGTAATACCAATTTATATTAAAATTTTTAATTTAAAAACCAATTTTCGTATCAAAACTGAGTCTAGTAACTTTCATTATAAATTATTAAATAAGTGCTTTAGTCCCTAAAAATAGTTATTCTTTTACAGACTAACTTTGTCTAAACCTGAGTTTTTTGAGTACAGAACTAAGTTTAGAGCAAATTATATATTTATATATTTTATTTAACTGGAGATTTGGATCAACGCTAATAAGTCATACATTGAGTAAATATTTTTAAATTAAAAACATTAATATTTGACAAGAAATTGACATTTAAAAGTTAAAACCAAAAGTGTTGACAAAAATAATGATTTCGCAAAACGCTTCAAACCAATAGATAATGTAATTAAACATTTCAACACTAAATTCACATGAAATTATATACAAAAATAAATACATTTATCATAAATATAGGCATAAGATACTGATATATCTGTATCGGTAATAATACACACGATCTATGCTTGAAATATAAATCACTATTCATTAATAATTCATATCAAAGGCTAAATCTCATTTACCTAGCTATGTTTTAGTCAATATATCTAGATAATAGTGGCTTTCAATAGGTGATAAACGAGATATACATACCATTTGTGATGATAAGTGATGTGACAATAAATGTAACGATAATTAAATGATTAAATAAATATTTGCAATCAATTAGCGATCGCATAGTAGTCCTGGTATTTGCAAACATAGTATCACTTGTTTTACACATTATTTCGCAAATCAGTTACAAAACTATTGATTTGAACTACAAATCAATGCAATGATAGGCCCGAAAAAACTACACCACAAACACAATTGTGCCCAAAAAGCCCTGGTCAAACTTGAGATCAATTACGGGATACACATTTTGTGGACTCAAATGATCGGAGACACTTTTTTAAATTCACGTTTTTAAATCCAATACACCATTGAAGCACACGTTTCGCTATTTATGATTATGATTATGATTAGTATTGCAAGTGTTTTATTGGGAAAAACTTTTTATACATTTCATTAGCCATTAATAGCGTAATTAATAATGAATTTACGAAACACTCATTCAGATGGTATGGATGTCTAGTGGACTGGTAGTGGATGTGTCTCACAGTTTTGTATGATTTTCTCTCAAATGTGTTTCAAATCGCGTCAAATGAGTGAATGTATGGCTTGTGAGCAGTGAGTGAGAGCTCAATGCACTGCCACTACAGACAGATCCATGCATTGGCTCAGCATTGGAGGCATCGCTACTCTATGCAACCGCTCTCTCTGTATGCTATGCTGTGCTGTGGGTTGTCTCACCCCTACCGTTCCCTACCGTTTCCCAACCGTCCACTGCTAACTACGATTTCGCATTCAAATTCACTGTCAAATCAGTTGCCTAATAGTGGTGACCATTTTATGCTTGTGTCAGTATTTTTGTTGCATTTTATTAGGTTTATCGCAATTTTCATAATGCTTATTAAATCATATTACAAGTTTTATAACTAATATCTAATTACTTATTAATAACTTATATCATTATACTATAATGTTTGCAAATATTCTCTATGCATTAGATTCAAGAATATAATTACATGAATGCGTTATTGATAGTTAGGAATCTGTTAAAGTAGATTACAAAATGATCTAGCTTATCATAACCCGCATTAATGTGAGTGATGTCCCAATGTTATGCGTGTAAAGCGAGTCAACCCACATATAAGCTTCGCTGTACCGAAAGCCGGTAAAAGCCTATGGCGTGACTGTTAGGAGGGGTCGGCAGCCGTCGTAAGCCCTGTTTTGTGTGGCAATCCATTACTGGTTTACTATGCAATGCATTGCCAACATAGAGACAGATATTATATGTACAGTTGCTATAGAGAAATGGTCTGATCCTCTCTCCCTCTCAAACACAAATGTCTCGCTATTATTGCGGGAAAAGTATTTTTGAACTCAAAATTCTGTGCAAACCTAACCTAACCTAACACTCCACACACTCTATGCAATAAACCATAGCATTTGATTGACTGACTACTGCTGTAGTGTTTGACTGTTGAATACTATTTCATTAGACGATTACATCATATGTGATGTAAACGTAGAGAATATTATATTTGAATTCATTTGTACCGCACTTTAAGACATATTTCATGCATTACTTAATACTCAATGCGATTCATATGGGCTTTAAAAATATGCACAAACTTTAAGCGCTTTAAATGTTACGTCACTTTTAGGGCCCATATTTGCATCGCTTTTCGTCGATAATTAAGTGCAAAAGGATTGACACAAGAGATTATCGGAAAAGTCATAAATTCTCTAAACTACCAGTCCTTATGGGCTCCAACCCCCACCACATCCATAAGCCATGAATAAAACCGACAGATATATGGTTTACATAGAAAAAGCATGCATTTGTTAAGACATACACTGCCCTCAGTAATAGCCTTTTGCACGTATATGTGATGTGAACCCAGGGGTGATTTATTTTGACAGTTGGAGTGTATGAAAGGCATGACATGTGTTGCACTCACGAGACAAAAAAGGTCTGTCCCGAAGATGTCATGTAATATGGGAAATACACGTTACAGTTATCGTATGTAAAAAATGTGGTGGTTTTTTGGGCCTCTCTATCAGTTCAGTTAGTTTTCCCTAAAACTTATGTTTAGAAAACCTTTATTTATCCAATCAATGATTTTTTACACATAAGTTGTTATAGTTTTTATGAATTAGAAATTCAGTACTTTTGTGGCAATTCTGGGAAAGTTTATTGAAGTTTCTATTAATCTATAAAAAAAACTATTTTTTCTATTTCTATAATTACTTTCTTAAGAAATATTAATTCAAAAACTTAATGATTACGCGAATGTATGTTATTATTATTCCCGTTGCCATCAAAATAAAAATCATACGATTCTCTTGTGACAAATCATACAAAACAAAACATCTTTAAAATACTTGCGCCAAAAAATTAGTACATTATTAGAAATACACTATTTATTCTTAGCTATTATACAGTATTTGATCACTATATAAATAATTATTTATAACTATAACGTGTAAGTGTATTCAATACATTGTATTGTAACGTTATATTTTATAATTCAAATTACTTACAGTACAGAATAATAATAATAATTTATTAAATAATTTTGTTTACATTATCATTATTTTTATCAGTTTAGATAAACAACTACCGGTAATACTGATAATGAAAATAATCAACTACTGGCGTTTACAGAATAGAAATAATTGCAGAATAAAACCTTGATAACAAAAAAGTAAAAGGATAAATGTATTTTTAGACACACATTTAGTACTTTGAATTTTAGGTCACAATTTGTCTCGATTTTCATGCAATGAATTAGCAGTTATAATGTAATCCAATCTATTAATAGTATTACAAACTCATACTGTAATTAAATTTAATTGTGTGGCTCACATACAAATTGGACATTGGATAAAAAGTGATGCTATTTGTACTGTACGTTAAACACTACAAAATGTTACCTCAAATTATGATAAACTTTATTTTGCATGAATTATGTAGTAATTGAAGTGGAAGTTCAAGTTCTTTACGACAACGAAAATCTCGTTTTATTTCATTTGTATTTATGTTAATATTTCACTCAAAGGCATACAAACAATAATAGTATGAAGTATTTAAACAACACTTGAAACTCAAGAGTCTGTTTCGCTGGCATACCAGTGCCGGTCACTACAGACCCCTCACTTGGCGGGTGAACTACAGACGGAAATAACAGATTAATGATCCGTTGTTTTCAACGTTCAGACAATTAAACGAAATTGAGTTTCGCTCCCAAAACTAAACTAAAATAAATTGTCCATTTAGTCAATGACACACTCCCTGTCCCCTCCAGTCTCTCTCTCTCTCTCTCTCTCTCTCTCTTTCTCTTTCTCTCTCTCTCTCTCTCTCTCCACGACCACTACATTCACCCAATAATAGTCGGGGTCTCTCTCCCCACTGAACTTTATTGTCATTCCTGTTGTCATTACATTTGTCTCGTAACCATATATTTCTCATGTATTTGAGTGTAGAAAATAAGTATCGATTTATTAAATACTTTGAAACTTATTGATTTTGTCGACAATTGCTGTTCCAATACCTCATATAATACAGTATTTAATATAAAAATTGTTATTTACTGGTAAACATGCTATACATTGAATTACACGAATATTCAGATGTGTGTCACAAGGAATAAAAATAAGAGTAAAAGACATTTTCATTCAATAAGAAATTCAATGACTGTTTTTGTGTAAACATTCAATTTGTATTAGTTTTCTATTAATTATAATTATTTTTCTTTATTCAGAATCTATTTATTAAATTAGAGTTAGCTTTGTATTAATTTATTGATACAAATTACAAAAATAAAATATAATAAATTCAATGACTAATATTGTTTCAGTAATTATTTAATTTTTATGAGAGTTCTGTTCAATTAAATGCAATTAAAATTTAATTAATTTTTTATTATTTACGGTTTATTTTAATGAACACTTATTCAATATGACATAACTTTTGAATTGTATTGAAAAAGAAATTGTATTACAATATAATAATCAACAAAACTTTTAATTGAAAAGCGATTTCTGTTTTTGTGTAAAACACAGAATATTCTGTGTATTAGATGTGTATTCTGTGTATTCAGAAATTCTAAAAACACAACTCTTATCAAGCATTCAATACAATATAAATACACAAAAAACTTATTTTTCAAAAACTTTTTTAAAAATTTTGAAACAATAGAAACAATGAAATCATAAAAACTTTTATTTCCACTAATTTTCTGTTAACGACAGATCAGAGGATCAGACATCCACTCACTTATGGCTCAGTATTTCATGTGTTTCTGTGTCTCACATCTCAAGACTACTTCTAATCAACGAATACTAACCACTCTTTTCTATTCCCTTCTCAACAGACAGGAAATAGATGTCAGATCTCAGACAGGAGATTGGACTCCAATTGATTTCTAATTTTAATTCAATTCTTTGACTAAAAAATTAAACTTTAAGTTAAATGATATTTGTATGAGATATAAATGTTATAAATTATTTACTTATAAATTCATACTTTTAAAGATACTCAAAATTTGTATTATATTGGTTTATCTGCAATGCAATACTTAATGCTAAATTATAAAGCAATTTATTTATCATAAGTAAAATAAACACAATTCTCATTACATAATGTAATTATGGATGAGACAGTGAACGAGAATTTCAATTTTACGAATAATATCACAGATTAAGCAAAAAATGTTTGCGAAAAGGTGAGAGTCATCGTCTGGTCATCGATGGATCGCTTATCTCAAGACTCGTCCGCAAACCGTTGCCCTCTCTCTGTGTGTCCTCCGAAGGCGGGAACTCCTCGTCGTTTGAAAGACGGCTCCAAACACAACACAAATGGTATGTCCGGACGTTAGTACCAGTGCTGTCACCATCAGTTCATCTTCGCCTCCAAGTCTCAAAACATTGAGCGCCAGTTCCTCCAGAACTCGTTGTCTTCACACCAATGGCACCACAGATGAGGCATCTGGTCAGCACTGGGACCCCACCAGTGATCTAAGGTCTCCGTCGAACCATACCATCGAGTGATCACTTCTTAAGCAATACCTGAAACCAATCGCATGTCTGTTGAGAAGAGAATAGAAAAGAGTGGTTAGTATTCGTTGATTGGAAGTAGTCTTGAGATATGAGACACGGAAACACATGATATACTGAGCCATAAGTGAGTGGATGTCTGATCCTCTGATCTGTCGTTAACAGAAAATTAGTGGAAATAAAGTTTTTATGATTTCATTGTTTCTATTGTTTCCAAAAAATTAAAAAAGTTTTTATATTGTATTGAATGCTTGATAAGAGTTGTGTTTTTAGAATTTGTATTATTATTTGCATTTAATATTTTTATTTAATAGCATTGATACTGTTTGACATCTAATATTAACTAATACACAGAATATTCTGTGTTTTAACACAAAATCAGAAATCGCTTTTCAATTAAAAGTTTTGTTAAAAGTATTGTAATACAATTTCTTTTTCAATACAATTCAAAAGTTATGTCATATTGAATAAGTGTTCATTAAAATAACTAGCGACTATAAACCGTAAATACAATGAAAAATTAATTAAATTTTAATTGCATTTAATTGAACAGAACTCTCATAAAAATTAAATAATTACTGAAACAATATTAGTCATTGAATTTATTTTATTTTATTTTTGTAATTTGTATCAATAAATTAATACAAAGCTAACTCTAATTTAATAAATAGATTCAGAATAAAGAAAAATAATTATAATTAATATAAAACTAATACAAATTGAATGTTTACACAAAAACAGTCATTGAATTTCTTATTGAATGAAAATGTCTTTTACTCTTATTTGTATTCCTTATGACACACATCTGAATATTCGTGTAATTCAATGTATAGCATGTTTACCAGCAAATAACAATTTTTATATTAAATACTGTATTATATAAGGTATTGGAACAGCAATTGTTGACAAAATCAATAAGTTTCAAAGTATTTAATAAATCGATACTTATTTTCTACACTCAAATACATGAGAAATATATGGTTACGAGACAAATGTAATGACAACAGGAATGACAATAAAGTTCAGTGGGG
>CAJPVJ010001111.1:0-7500 GCA_905397405.1 Oppiella nova
GAATCATCCGTAGACGACCTAGGTACCTGCCGGGGTGTTGTACTTAGAAGAGCAGTCACCATACTGCGATCTATTGAGACTCAGCCTTTGACTGGAAGGTTCGTCCGCTTTGCCGGACAATCTTCACCCGTTGAAGTTTGCCAGTTGCCCTGTTGCCGGGATCCACGGGTGATGTGCTTTCTCTCGGCTCAGGGGAACTCTGGTTGCAAAACTGGAACTTAATGTATAAGACAGTTGACGAGCCGCTGTGCGTGGGGTGAACAGAATCATCCGTAGACGACCTAGGTACCTGCCGGGGTGTTGTACTTAGAAGAGCAGTCACCATACTGCGATCTATTGAGACTCAGCCTTTGACTGGAAGGTTCGTCCGCTTTGCCGGACAATCTTCACGCGTGTATTTGTTTGCCAGTTGCCCTGTTGCCGGGATCCACGGGTGATGTGCTTTCTCTCGGCTCAGGGGAACTCTGGTTGCAAAACTGGAACTTAATGTATAAGACAGTTGACGAGCCGCTGTGCGTGGGGTGAACGGCAAAATTTTTTTGCAACGTTTAAGATCTACATAATGAAGGTCTGGACTTACTTTTGGGCAGTAATTAGAATACAACATGTGTTGCAAGAGTTGACCCCCGCCCACCCCTTCAAACCCCCCTCGGAGCCTCCCTTAGCCCTCCATTAGCTGCGGGCACTTCGTATGGACCTATTGATGGCCACTAAGACGTCTGCTGATCACGGGTCGGCCACACGAGGGCTAAATGTCTGCCAATTTGTGGTGTTTTTTGTGCAAATAATGTGCAAAAAGTGCCGAAAATTTTACTTTTTTTTCGGGCCGAGCATCCCAGGCCACCGTTGTGGCCATAAAATGAAAGGTCAGGAGTGTCCGCACAAGTATTGCCACCCGATGTTGTCCTCTGTCCAACCGGGGCGCCGGCGCTCACGACACTCTGAGCGCATACACTAGAGTTCACGAGAGGCACGACTGATGTGTTCATATATAAGCAAAATCAGGAAATAAGAGCGTAGACGAGACGCATAGACTCTGTGCGTCTCGTCTACGCTTTTAACATTATCTCTATGGACGAGAAACGTTAGCTCTCTATACGGCGCTATACCGTTGCGACTTAACACACAGCCATCTGCCAGGAAATAAGAGAGTTGAGTTAGTCGATGTTAAGTCGCAACGGTATAGCGCCGTAAAGAGAGCTAACGTCTCTCGCCCATAGAGATAATGTTAAAAGCGTTGTCGGTACGCATAGAGTCTGTGCGTCTCGTCTACACAGGAAATAAGACAGTTCACCAGAGGCTGTGCGTGGGGTGAACAACAATTTTTTTTTGCAACGTTTAAGAAGTTTCACATAATGATGGTCTGGCCCTAACCTACTTCGGAGGGCGGAGTGGGCGCCGCCCCNTCTGTGCGTCTCGTCTACACAGGAAATAAGACAGTTCACCAGAGGCTGTGCGTGGGGTGAACAACAATTTTTTTTTGCAACGTTTAAGAAGTTTCACATAATGATGGTCTGGCCCTAACCTACTTCGGAGGGCGGAGTGGGCGCCGCCCCCCCTTGGAGAACCGGTGCGCCGACACGACGGCCGACGCACCGGCCCTCACGTGTGTGTCCGACAACGGTATAGCGCCGTAAAGAGAGCTAACGTCTCTCGCCCATAGAGATAATGTTAAAAGCGTTGTCGGTACGCATAGAGTCTGTGCGTCTCGTCTACACAGGAAATAAGACAGTTCACCAGAGGCTATGCGTGGGGTGAACAGCGAATATTTTTTGCAACGTTTTAGAATTTTCACATAATGATGGTCTGGCCCTAACCTACTTCGGAGGGCGGAGTGGGCGCCGCCCCCCTTTGGAGAGCCGGTGCGCCGACACGACGGCCGACGCACCGGTCCTCACGTGTGTGTCCGTCCGCCGCCTCTCCCGTGCGGCGGACACGTGTTTCCTTCTCGGGCGGCGGGTGTCCACCCCCTGCGACCCCCTGGCGACCCTCTGGACACCCACGCCGCCTCCTGTACTACTGGTGCTGGTGGTTGCGGTCACCTGCGTTGCCCTGCGAACGCTCTGAGCACCGTCTGTCCACCACTGCCAGTGCGTAGCTGTTGGCGCGTCCGTAGACACCGACCAACACTCGCACTGGCGGACGGTCCGTACCGACTAAGTCGTGCTAAGTCGCGCACTTTATCTCTAACACTCACGGTCCCTTATATATACAAAAATTATGATACTATGCTTACTATTTCAGAACATCTATGTGAAGGGCTAATGGTTAGCCTCTGAATATAGAGTAAAGGGGGTTAACGGTGGCTCTGACACCCATACATTGAGTGTATGCATGTAGATAATGAACATACAAGTTGAAAAATTTGGTGGGCGGGGGGGTCCGGTGGTCAGGGGGGGCGTGCCATGTGTTGCACGGTTTTGGCGCGAAAACCCTTTTTGGGGGTTTGACCCCCTTCCGGTGATCGCGGCCCCACCAAAAGTTGATGCAATGAGGGGTATGATGTGTAGTGTTTGTGACCAAATTTTTGGCCACCTACCATCATCGGGTCCCGAGATATAGCCAAATGACAGGGGTTTTCAAAAAACCCCCCCCAGACCTTTAGCCCCATATTAGCCCCCTAGAGTTGTTGCGGAGGCGGTCCACCCTCTGAAAAATGTTCCCCCAGCTCATAGCTACCTCATATTCATGTGAGGCCGTCCACCGATCACCACAACGTCCGCCGCACGGGTGACCGTACACTCCATTACAACATGTGTTGCAAGAGTTGACCCCCGCCCACCCCTTCAAACCCCCCACGGAGCCTCCCTTAGCCCTCCATTAGCTGCGGGCACTTCGTATGGACCTATTGATGGCCACTAAAGACGTCTGCTGATCACGGGTCGGCCACACGAGGGCTAAATGTCGGCCATTTTGTGGTGTTTTTTGTGCAAATAATGTGCAAAAAGTGCCGAAAATTTTACTTTTTTTTCGGGCCGAGCATCCCAGGCCACCGATATGGCCATAAAATGAAAGGTCAGGAGTGTCCGCACCTCATATTCATGTGAGGCCGTCCGCCGATCACCACAACGTCCTCTGCACGAGTGACCGTAGACTCTATCGTTCACTCATTACAACATGTGTTGCAAGAGTTGACCCCCGCCCACCCCTTCAAACCCCCCACGGAGCCTCCCTTAGCCCTCCATTAGCTGCGGGCACTTCGTATGGACCTATTGATGGCCACTAAAGACGTCTGCTGATCACGGGTCGGCCACACGAGGGCTAAATGTCTGCCAAATTGTGGTGTTTTTGTGCAATTTTTTTGGAAAAAGTGCCGAAAATTTTACTTTTTTTTCGGGCCGAGCATACCAGGCCACCGTTGTGGCCATAAAATGAAAGGTCAGGAGTGTCCGCAACTCATATTCATGTGAGGCCGTCCTCCGATCACCACAACGTCCGCCGCACGAGTGACCGTACACTCTATCGTTCACTCATTACAACATGTGTTGCAAGAGTTGACCCCCGCCCACCCCTTCAAACCCCCCACGGAGCCTCTCTTAGCCCTACATTAGCTGCGGACACTTCATATGGACCTATTGATGGCCACTAAGACCTGTCCAATCACTGTCGGCGGCTCACAGGCAGAGTCGTCCACCAATTCATTGCACACTTTTGGCAAAGTTTGCCAAAAGTGTTCACATTATTCCCCGATTTGAGGGCCGCGGGGGACGGGCGGCCACCGATGTGGCCATAAAATGAAAGGTTAGGAGTGTCCGCACAAGTATTGCCACCCGATGTTGTCCTCTGTCCAACCGGGGCGCCGGCGCTCACGGGACTCGGAGTGCATACACTCCGTGTGATGATATGAACACAAAACACATTTATGACCACAATTGGCACCAATTCATACACAAATCATTTGTGCCTTCAAATAGTGATAATCGGTGCCAAATGTGTCCGTTTAGGCCGTACGGGGCGGCCGGTGGTCAGTGTTTTACTTTTCTACAAAACTTTCAAAACCTTAACTCATAAGTGGTGTAAATGTCATATGAAGTCTACAATGCATTTCTATGGCCAAATCGTCAACAACCCCCGTTTGCCACCCGTAGACCCCACGCCTCCCAAAGTAGTTTGATTTGTAGCTATGAGCTGGGGGAACATTTCTGAGGGGGTAGGACGCCTCCTCAACAACTCTAGGGGGCTAATATGGGGCTAAAGGTCTGGGGGTGTTTTTTTGAAAACCCCTGTCATTTCGCTATATCTCGGGACCCGTTGATGGTAGCTGGCCAAAAATTTGGTCACAAACACTACATATCATCCCCCAGATTGTATCAACTTTTGGTGGGGCTGCGATCACCGGAAGGGGGTCAAACCCCCAAAAAGGGTTTTCGCGCCAAAACCTTAAAACACGTGGCACGCCCCCCCTGACCACCGGACCCCCCCGCCCACCATATTTTTCAACTTATATTTTTATTACCTACATTTCATACACTCAATGTATGGGTGTCAGACCCACCCTTAACCCCCTTTACTCTATATTTGGAGGCTAACACTTAGCCCTTGGCTTAGATGTTCTGAAATAGTAAGCATAGTATCATAATTTCTGTATATATATGAGCAGTGGTTGTGTTAGTTTGGGAGTGCGCACAATGTATGTGCAGTAGCCGTACACTACGGCTACAGTGCTGCAGTGTGCGCTTAGCTCTCTATAACGGAAAGTGAAACAAGTGACGGCAAACGCTACCTGTCATCGGGAGAGTACGGTTCAGTGTGAGTTGGTAGTGACCTAAGTAAGTCGCTAAGTGTGTGTTACATACTGCTGCGCGAAGGAGGGGACCGCTTTAACACTGAATACCGGCGCTCATAGCGTACGCCAAGATTTGTGCGTCTACTACCATACGTGTAGTGATGCCGGCTAATGAATAGGTGCACTTGTGTGCCTATAGCCGTGTTTCTGTCGAGCATTTTAGGCCGACTTGAGTTACGCAGAGACTATAAACGATAAGTAAACTTATGTTTATCGGTATCTGACTGCTATAGCAGTACTGTACTCGGTGTTGTCTTCGACACACCGGCAGTTTGGGGTGTGTGACATCGCTGTGCGACTGTCTCTCACACGGGGTGCTACACTTCGCGGTGTGCGCCCATATGTGTCAATGTAATGCGAGCTGCTTCGCTCAGTCTAAGCAGCTTAGGCCGCAGTATACGCTTGAGTTACACGATCTCATGACCGCAAACTCTCGCTATCAGGTACTGTGGCCGCCAATGTCGAGAACCAGTGCTGTGCCTCACGGCCGGCGCTATGTTCGAGAAGCTACCTGGTTGATTCTGCCAGTAGTCATATGCTTGTCTCAAAGATTAAGCCATGCATGTCTAAGTACATGCCGTATTAAGGCGAAACCGCGAATGGCTCATTAAATCAGTTACGGTTCCTTAGATGTTGACTGTCTACATGGATAACTGTGGTAATTCTAGAGCTAATACATGCACAAAAGCTTTGACCTTTACGGAAAGAGCGCATTTATTAGAACAAGACCAATGGGGTTCTTTACGGAACTCCTCAATGTGGTGACTCTGGATAACTATTGCTAATCACATGGCCAAGTGCCGGTGATGAATCTTTCAAGTGTCTGCCTTATCAACTGTCGATGGTAGGTTATGTGCCTACCATGGTTGTAACGGGTAACGGGGAATCAGGGTTCGATTCCGGAGAGGGAGCCTGAGAAACGGCTACCACATCCAAGGAAGGCAGCAGGCACGCAAATTACCCAATTCCAGAACGGAGAGGTAGTGACGAAAAATAACAATACGGGACTCTTATGAGGCCCCGTAATTGGAATGAGAACAATCTAAATCCTTTAACGAGGATCTATTGGAGGGCAAGTCTGGTGCCAGCAGCCGCGGTAATTCCAGCTCCAATAGCGTATATTAAAGTTGTTGTGGTTAAAAAGCTCGTAGTTGGATCTCAGTTCGAGTCAGACGGTCCACTTGCCAGTGGCTACTGTTTGACTGAACACTTTACCGAGTTGTCCTATGGTGTTCTTCACCGAGCGTCATAGGCGATCGGTACGTTTACTTTGAAAAAATTAGAGTGCTCAAAGCAGGCGTAACGCCCGAATAATGTTGCATGGAATAATGGAATAGGACCTCGGTTCTATTTTGTTGGTCTTCGGAATCTGAGGTAATGATCAATAGGGACAGACGGGGCGATTCGTATTGCGGCGCTAGAGGTGAAATTCTTGGACCGTCGCAAGACGAACTAAAGCGAAAGCATTTCGCAAGAATGTTTTCATTAATCAAGAACGAAAGTTAGAGGTTCGAAGGCGATCAGATACCGCCCTAGTTCTAACCATAAACGATGCCAACCAGTAATTAAGCTGTGTTCCTTAAATGACACGCTTAGGGACTTCCGGGAAACCAAAGTCTTTCGGTTCCAGGGGAAGTATGGTTGCAAAGCTGAAACTTAAAGAAATTGACGGAAGGGCACCACCAGGAGTGGAGCCTGCGGCTTAATTTGACTCAACACGGGAAAACTCACCCGGCCCGGACACTGGAAGGATTGACAGATTGAGAGCTCTTTCTTGATTCAGTGGGTGGTGGTGCATGGCCGTTCTTAGTTGGTGGAGTGATTTGTCTGGTTAATTCCGATAACGAACGAGACTCTAGCCTACTAAATAGATCGTCGGCTTACAAACGCCGGCGAGACTTCTTAGAGGGACAGGCGGTGATTCAACCGCACGAAACAGAGCAATAACAGGTCTGTGATGCCCTTAGATGTCCGGGGCCGCACGCGCGCTACACTGAAGTGATCAGCGTGCTTTTTCAACCTACTCTGTCAAGAGTGGGGAACCCAATGAACCTTCTTCGTGATTGGGATAGGGGATTGTAATTATTCCCCTTGAACGAGGAATTCCCAGTAAGCGCGAGTCATAAGCTCGCGTTGATTACGTCCCTGCCCTTTGTACACACCGCCCGTCGCTACTACCGATTGAATGTTTTAGTGAGGTCTTCGGACTGGCCGGCGCAGCTCTCTCGTAGTGCAGCGCTGTGTTTGGAAAGATGCCCAAACTTGAACATTTAGAGGAAGTAAAAGTCGTAACAAGGTTTCCGTAGGTGAACCTGCGGAAGGATCATTACCGATTGTGTTGCAAAACGCAAACGGCAAACACTAAACTGTTGAACGCAAAGTCGCTCGTATGTTATACGAGAACGGCAAACATATACCAAACGAGAACTGTATGTCAGTGCGGTCATGAGGTGCCGACACGCCATCAATGACACTTCGGTGTTGTTGTAGTGTCGGTGCGAGAGCGACCGATCGCACGAATGACATTCGCTCGGTGTTTGTCTGTTCGAACCGGTCTATGATAGGTGTCTAGTCCACTCTGCCTACGTAATGGATTACTCTTTCGGGAATGTTCGTTACGAGTACTGTCTCTCTCTCGTAGAGGGAAAGTCAGGCTATGGAGTGACAGTAGACTTCGCAGTCTCTGCCGCTAGACTTAATTATTGTCATCTCGA
>CAJPVJ010001111.1:15000-18013 GCA_905397405.1 Oppiella nova
AAGTAAAACACTGACCACCTTTGGCCCCGTACGGCCTAAACGGACACATTTGGCACCGATTATCACTATTTGAAGGCACAAATGATTTGTGTATGAATTGGTGCTAATTGTGGTCATAAATATGTTTTGTGTTCATATGCATCACTTGGTGTATGCACTCCGAGTCCCGTGAGCGCCGGCGCCCCGGTTGGACAGAGGACAACATCGGGTGGCAATACTTGTGCGGACACTCCTAACCTTTCATTTTATGGCCACATCGGTGGCCGCCCGTCCCCTGCGGCGCTCAAATCGGGGAATAATGTGAACACTTTTGGCAAAGTTTGCCAAAAGTGTGCAATGAATTGGTGGACGGCAGGAGCCTGCGAGCCGCCGAGAGTGGTGGACAGGTCTTAGTGGCCATCAATAGGTCCATACGAAGTGCCCGCAGCTAATGGAGGGCTAAGGGAGGCTCCGTGGGGGGTTTGAAGGGGTGGGCGGGGGTCAACTCTTGCAACACATGTTGTAATGAGTGAACGATAGAGTCTACGGTCACTCGTGCAGAGGACGTTGTGGTGATCGGCGGACGGCCTCACATGAATATGAGGTGCGGACACTCCTGACCTTTCATTTTACGGCCATATCGGTGGCCTGGGATGCTCGGCCCGAAAAAAAAGTAAAATTTTCGGCACTTTTTCCAAAAAAATTGCACAAAAACACCACAAAATGGCCGACATTTAGCCCTCGTGTGGCCGATCCGTGATCAGCAGACCTCTGTGGTGGCCATCAATAGGTCCATAGGAGGTGCCCGCAGCTAAGGGAGGGCTAAGGGAGGCTCCGTGGGGGGTTTGAAGGGGTGGGCGGGGGTCAACATGTTGGAATGAGTGAACGATAGAGTGTACGGTCACTCGTGCGGCGGACGTTGTGGTGATCGGTGGACGGCCTCACATGAATATGAGGTGCGGACACTCCTGACCTTTCATTTTATGGGGGTGGCACGCCTCCTCAACAACTCTAGGGGGCTAATATGGGGCTAAAGGTCTGGGGGTATATTTTTGAAAACCCCTGTCATTTCCCTATATCTCGGGACCCGTTGATGGTAGGTGGCCAAAAATTTGGTCACAAAGACTACACATCATACCCCTGATTGTATCAACTTTTGGTGGGGCCGCGATCACCGGAAGGGGGTCAAACCCCCAAAAAGGGTTTTCGCGCCAAAACTAGACAACACATGGCACGCCCCCCCTGACCACCGGACCCCCCCGCCCACCAAATTTTTCAACTTATATTTTCATTATCTATATGCATACACTCAATGTATGGGTGTCAGACCCACCCTTAACCCCCTTTACTCTATATTCAGAGGCTAACCATTAGCCCTTCACATAGATGTTCTGAAATAGTAAGCATAGTATCATAATTTCTGTATATATAAGGGACCGTGAGTGTTAGAGATAAAGTGCGCGACTTAGCACGACTTAGTTGGTACGGACCGTCCGCCAGTGCGAGTGTTGGGTCGGTGTCCACGGACGCGCCAACAGCTACGCACTGGCAGTGATGGACAGACGGTGCTCAGAGCGTTCGGGGCAACGCAGGTGACCGCAACCACCAGCACCAGTAGTACAGGAGGCGGCGGGGTCGTCAGGGGGGCGGCGGGGGGTCGCAAGGGGGTGGACACCCGCCGCCAGAGAAGCAAACACGTGTCCGTCGCACGGGAGTGGCGGCGGACAGACACACAGTGAGGACCGGTGCGTCGGCCGTCGTGTCGGCGCACCGGCTCTCCAAAGGGGGGCGGCGCCCACTCCGCCCTCCGAAGTAGGTTAGGGCCAGACCATCATTATGTGAAACTTCTAAAACGTTGCAAAAAATATTCGCTGTTCACCCCACGCATAGCCTCTGGTGAACTGTCTTATTTCCTGTGTAGACGAGACGCACAGACTCTATGCGTACCGACAACGCTTTTAACATTATCTCTATGGGCGAGAGACGTTAGCTCTCTTTACGGCGCTATACCGTTGATGTGTAGACGAGACGCACAGAGCCTATCCCATAGACATAATGTTAAAAGCGTAGACGAGACGCACAGAGTCTATGCGTCTCGTCTACGCTCTTATTTCCTGGCATATTAAGACAGGTGTGTTAAGTCGCAACGGTATAGCGCCGTATAGAGAGCTTACGTTTCTCGTCCATAGAGCTAATGTTAAAAGCGTTGTCGAGATCCACAGCATTTGGTGAACACCTTATTTCCTGATTGTGTTTATATATGAACACAAATATAACACATCAGTCGTGCCTTTCGTGAACACTATATAGTATGCCTCTCATACACAGTGTATGCGCTCAGAGTCTCGTGAGCGCCGGCGGCCCAGTTGGACAGAGGACCACATCGGGTGGCAATACTTGTGCGGACACTCCTAACCTTTCATTTTATGNCCCGTTGCCGGGATCCACGGGTGATGTGCTCTCTCTCTCGACTTCAGGGGAAGTATGGTTGCAAAACTGGAACTTAAAGGCACGGCCGGACATAGTGGTCTCGGATCCTCGGCCCGAAAAAAAAGTAAAATTTTCGGCACTTTTTCCACAAAAATTGCACAAAAACATCCCAATTTGGCAGACATTTAGCCCTCGTGTGGCCGACCCGTGATCAGCAGACCAATGAGAAATTAACCACAAGTAGTGGACACCTATCGTCACATTAGATCTTGTTAAACGTTGCAAAAAAATGTTGCCGTTCACCCCACGCACAGCGTCTGGTCAACTGTCTTATGTCTTATTTATTGATCTCAAAGGCCTTATACATTAAGTTGCAGCTTTGCAACCAGAGTTCCCCTGGATTCGAGACACACTATGTCCGGCCGTGCCTTTAAGTTCCAGTTTTGCAACCATACTTCCCCTGAAGTCGAGAGAGAGAGAGAGCACATCACCCGTGGATCCCGGCAACGGGGCAATTGGCAAACAAATACGGGTGAAGATTGTCCGGCAAAGCGGACGAACCTTCCAGTCAAAGGCTGAGTCTCAATAGATCGCAGTATGGTGA
>CAJPVJ010001112.1:0-13652 GCA_905397405.1 Oppiella nova
GGGAGATATATTAAAATGAATTGTTCCACGGACTTTCTGTTTCACCTAATATAATAAATTAATCATATAGTAAAATGAAAATTAATTTACAAAAATAAATATATTAGTAGTTTAAAAGTCTTTATTATATTTTATGAAAATATGTTTTTGTAAATTATTTACAGTTATATTCGTCTTATTGACAGATATATATTTTAATATACTAAATGACCTTTCACAATATGTCGAAGTCAATGGACAATATGACAGATCATTATCAGTTGATATGCGGTTCAATAAATTATTAATATCAGGATTATTATTAATTATTTAATTTGTCTAAAACAGTATTATTAGAAAGTTTTTTAATTCTATTTTTAGATGAATTAATTTAATTAAATGCATCAATAGTTTTAAGTTTAAGACTTTCTAATTGTGTGATATATTCAGTCAAAAATTCATACCTACTAATACTTTTCAAGGTATTAGCAAAGTTTTTTATATTAAGATTATTCCTAACTTTTTTTAAATATGAATTTACCTTTAAATCACTGTTAATAAACTTTCTAATAATATTATAATTTCTGCTAAAATATACAACTGTTTTAATCCAACTCCCCCAACGAGTAACTATAGTTTTTGGGGGCAGTTTTAATTTGGTAAATTCTATAAATTGATTTTTTATTTTTATTGGTTTTAATAAATATTTAAAATTAATTAATAGCTTGTCAGTTATATGAACGCTATAATGGATTTAAATTGTATTTCATTTATGTTTTAAATAAATACTAAACTTTTTGTAATATAGTATTCAATTTAGAATGTAAATAATATTTATACAGAATATTCTGTGTATTGTAATTGCACGGTAATTGTAAATAAATATTTTTAAAATTATTTACTAAATAGTAATGATTATTAAATGGATTACGCTATTTAACATTACAAAGTTTTCAGGATAAAGTTTATTTTCATAATTTTGTAGACGTTTTGTATGAAAGGCATTGACTTTCGATTTGTTTATGTTTTGCATTCAATTGTCATTTGAATTGTGGGGACAGTCTTAATTGCCAAACCCGCCAAACAAAAGAGAGAGAGAGAGAGAGCTAGTTATATATTAAACTATTGTTAAATATTAATTTTTTATTAATTTAATACAAGCATATTGACATGTTCTATAACTAAATCAGTTAATAATTTAATAAATTTAATTGTAATTATATATAAATAGCTCTCTCTCCCAATTTTTTGGTCCTAAATGGAAGAGAGAGCAATTTATATGTAATTACAATTAAAATTATTAAATTATTATTTGATTTAATTATTAAATACTTATAATACTTTGTATCAAATTAATAAAAATTAATATTTAACAATAGTTTAATATATAACTAGCTCTCTCTCTCTTTTGTTTGGCGGGTTTGGCAATTAAGACAGTCCCCAATGAAAGTGAACCGAAAGTCGTATTGAATACAAGTGTAGATCCGATGACACAAATAGACAAACCGTTGGAATACCCGATAATTAACGGGAAATATGTTTGCGATTACGAGGACTGCGACAAGACTTTCGACGATATGTCTCAGTGCCGACGGCACCGGATGTCTCATACGGGACACCGATTTTTCTGCGATTACCTGAACTGTTACTAAATCATAAGAAGTCTGATAATCACGTGTCGGGAGAGCCCTACCGGTGCGGACACAAGGAGTGCGATTACATGACGCCATTGAAAGAGGATTTATTGCAACACATGTCCGACAGATACAGCCATCGCATGGATGAGCCGATAGTCGACACCAAAAGCGTAGGGTATGTCTGCGATTGGATCGGCTGTCGGAAGAGTTTTACGAATGAATACGTTCTCAAAGGACACAAACGGAGCCACAATTACTGTGAGGACTTCCGGTGCGATTGGGAGGGCTGTGCGCAGGTGTTTGGATGTGCCAGAGGTCTTCGGGCACATACATTGCGAGTACACGACAACACCTACCGGTGCAATTTGGACGGGTGTCAGCACGCGACAGGTGTGCGATATAGTCTGAAATTGCATCAAAAGACACACTTGTTTGAGGCTCTTTGAGGACATACCTGAGCGCACATATAATACACTTATTTGTTATTAATAGTAAACATTTTACTAAATTGTAAATTGTATTCACATTATATTCTGTATATTTATTTATTAAATTATTTTAATATTAAAAGTTTTGATTGCATTTTGTTTTTATTTAATCAACATTTGAATACAAGTTTTTCTCATCATTTTGTAGACGTTTTGTATGAAAGGCATTGACTTTTGATTTGTTTATGTTTTGCATTCAATTGTCATTTGAATTGTGATTAAAGTTGAGGTTATTTTTGGCATAAATTGGGTTTTAATTGCAATTAAATTAGTGATAAAAATGAGTAAAACTTTTGCGGATTTATCGCAATTAAGTCGCGAAGAGTTGTATTCATTAGTGAATGCATTGAAACGTCAAATCAAATGACTTATTGTTAAACAAATGTCACAAATGTTTAACACATTTATTGAATACAAAACAAATAGATTTGCATTTAATCCGAGAATTAGTGGATTTGATTGCTTTGAATGGCAAACAGTCATCCGTTTGTGTGAATCAATCAAATGATAATCAAAACGATTTCACAAATATATCACAAGTTTTGCCACAAATTGGTTGCCATTCAAGAAGTGGTGATCAGAAGACTATTACACGAAATGAAGAGAAAAGTAATTCAAAGACAGAAACAAATGAATTGATTATTAAAGAAGAGGTTGAAGAGTCGGATGTCAGCCACGAGTCAAACGATAAGATAATCGATGAAACGGACGAAGAATTGAGAGAAAGACCGGACTCGAGAGGAAGTCATAAGACTTTGAATGAAACCATAGCTAAGAAAACACAGTTGAATGCGAAGTGCGGGCAGTATTCACGCGATTACAGAGACTGCGCCAAAACGGTTGACACAATCGGTCTTAAGACTCCTATTGGACACCGATTTTTCTGCGATCACCCGAACTGTTCCAAACACTTCCGGCAGATATCCTATTTAGAGGCACATAAGACGCATAACCGACACGTGTTGGGACAGCCCTACCGGTGCGGTCACTTGCGGTGCGATTACAGGACGCCATCGAAAGAGGATTTAGTGAACCACATGACAGACGGGTGTGTAATGAAGAGCCCGGCGCTCGACAGTGACAGCCAAAGACATGACTCCAGAGGAAGTGTTGAGACATTGAATGAGACAATTGCTAAGAAAAGTAAGTCGTTTTGAAAACCATTTTATGTTTTTTTTAATAATTAATTAATTTTTTCTTAAAACTTAAGAAGTGGTCATTAAATCAGAAGACGATCACAACAATGGTTCCAGTGATGAGGAAATGTGTGAAACATCTCAAGACATTCAACTAATAGAAGAGGTGTTCGTGTGTTCACTAAATGGCTGTGAATTCAGTAGTCCTGCTTTCGGACTGAAGTTAGCTGTGGTTGACCAGCATGTAGGCCTGCGGAAAGGGGTGTTTGGTACCGAATTTACGGGCGTTTTCCCAACAGTCATGTCCTGATTTGTGTTCCCTTGAGATTGACAGCACTCGTACAGACATACGACACCATTCAAGTGCACCCAATGTGGACAGACATTCCCCACCAATTTTGCTCTCAAACACCACTTCCAGAGGAATCATAACAAAGAGTTGGTGAAAGTCCTCACCCGACGGTCCACTTGTGGCAAATCAACTATCAATAAGAGTCGTCCCAAACGGCAAACCAGTGAACCGACAGTTGTGTCACAAGACGTGAACACAACTGAAAAGTCTATTAATAGTAATGAAGTGAAAATCGTGTCAATTGTGAGCCAAAATGATAGCCGTTTGCAGACATCAGAGGGACTCCATGTTTGCGGTTATAATGGTTGCGGTAAAAGTTACCCAACACTGAGACAATTATCACAACACAAACGAATGCATCCTTTAGTAAACCAAATGACAACTGACGGCAGATATGTTTGCGGTCACAGCGGTTGTGGTAAGAGTTTCGCTAAATTAGTGTACTTAACAAAACACAAGTACACGCACGAGGATAAGATCTACCGGTGCGATGTGGACGGGTGTTCAGCCAGGTTTTCGTCACCAAACTATGTAACCGATCATAAAATGTACAAACATAACACTAAATACCGGTGCGATTGGGAGGGATGTGATTACAAAACTGGCAGTAAATACATCTTTGATAAACACCAATTGATTGCGCACTCAGGGGAACGACAGTTCACGTGTCCGGCCGAGGAATGCCTGCAAACGTTCAAAACTAAGTCCGATGTGACTCACCATCAGCGGCGACGACATCCCGACTCTGTGCCGGACGTGCCGTGGATTCAGTGCACACACACTGACTGCCAGTTTAGGACCAAATCTAACTTGACTTTGAAGGCACACCTCAAACAACACACCAAACACTACCGGTGCGATCAGTGCAGCAAATGGTTCACACATTTATCTCAACTCAAACTCCATGAGCCCATACATAACGAAGCGCTACAATACCCGTGCGAATGGCCCGGTTGTGAGAGACGGTTCCCGAGAAAGGGTCACTTGGCTCTACATATGGCCGCACATGAGGGTGAAAAAAAGTACCGGTGCTCGTGGCCGGGCTGTAGCAAGAAATACAATGTTAAACATATGCTTAAAAGTCACGAAATAACACATAAAGATCCCACGAAATACCGGTGCCATTGGCCGGGATGTGGCCGACTGTTGAGCAGTAAGAAAAGTCTTACGCGACACGAGTCCGAACACACGGCTAGTCGCAGGTATCGGTGCCATTGGCCCGGGTGTGAGTATAACACTCACGACACTAAGAGTCTAAACAATCATCTAAATAGAAGTCATAAGTAATTGATAAACATCGAGACTACCGGTGCTCTTGACATGACTTTAAGAATCGGTCCAAATGTGTATTTATCCAAACTTTATGGGTATTACATAACAATTTGTTTTCCCATAATGGGAATCGATATTAAGATATTTATAGTTTATTTAAATTTATATAAATTATTATTATTTCTGATGTGATATATGGTGTCAAGTGATTGTAATTTGAATGAATTGTTTAATTAAACTAATTGTCGATTATTGCCTAAAAGTTTGAGTTATTATTGGTTGACGTTATTTGTGTGGATATAACAGTAAAGTGTAAACAAAATGTTTTGAAAAGTGAGAGTATTTTGTGTGAAAAATATTTGTTTTCATTTAATTTGATTGCAATTAACAGTGAATTAAAGGCATAAATGTGTGACAAATGAGTGAATCGTATGAATCGTTGTCTCATTTAAGTCGTGAAGAGTTGTATTCATTAGTGAATGCATTGAAACGTAACTTATTGTTAAACAAATGTCACAAATGTTTAACACATTTATTGAATACAAAACAAATAGATTTGCATTTAATCCGAGAATTAGTGGATTTGATTGCATTGAATGCCACCGAAAGTCGTGTCAATTGCGAGCAGACAGTCATCGGTGGACAACGTGTTGATGGAAGTGATGGCTATTATGACCACAAAAAGGGTTTTGATTTCATCACTCAATCCAACGGTAAATGAATTATAATTTGAAAACAATTTCATTAATAATTCAATAATTTTTGGTTTAAATTCATCACTAGTTTTGCAATCAATTGGTTGTCAGAGAAGTGATGACCAGAGGAATGAAGAGTCGATTGGAGACCAAGATGTGGTCATTAAATCGGAAGACAATCACAACAACGGTTCCAGTGATGAGGAAATGTGTGAAACATCTCAAGACATTCACTCAACGGAAGGGCTGTTCGTGTGTTCAGTAAATGACTGCCAATATAGCTGTCAATTGAAGGCCGGTTTCACTCAACATCAGCTCATCCGACATCCCGACGCCTTTCCGGACATATTATGGATTGAATGCTCGCATACGGGCTGTCAGTATAGGTGTAAAGACAAGAACAATATGAATGCACACCTCATAAGACATGTGAAGCCATTTGAGTGCAGCCAATGTGGACAGACATTCGCCCAGAACTACGGCCTTATTTGGCACACCCGGAAGAGGCATACACTGCCGGTTAGGGTCGGCGCCCGAGGGATTGGTAGGACTCGTGTGACTAAAAGTCGCCACAAATTACAGACAGTTGTGTCACAAGATATTCAATTAACGGAAGGGCTGTTCGTGTGTTCACTAAATGGCTGTCGAAACACGTTTGAATTCAAACAACACTATATAAGACACCAACTGGTAGTACATCCGGACGCCTTTCCCCACAAACCATGGCTTGAGTGCCCGCATACGGGGTGTGTGTTTAGGACTAAACACAACCACACTATGAAACTGCACTCATTCATACATACGAAGCCATTCGTGTGCACCCGATGTGGACAGACATTCACCAGTAATATAGCCCTTAAGAAGCACTCCAAGAGCTGTCATCCGATATCACAAACCAATAAACAGACGGTTGGGTCACGAGAAGCCCCAACGGAAGGGTCGTTCGTGTGTTCACTAAATGGTTGTGACTTCAGTTGTCAACGAAAACCAGATTTAAATCGACACCAACTGGTCGTACATCCCGGCGCCTTTCCGGACATACCGTGGATTCAATGTCCGCATACGGGCTGCAAGTTTAGTATTAAACACACGGGAACTATGACTCAACACTCGTACAGACATACCAAACCATTTGAGTGCACCCGATGTGGACAGACATTCACGAGTAAGAGTGCCCTTAAGAATCACTCCACGAGACAGAACTGTCACCCGAAATGGCAAACCAATGAACAGACTGTTGGGTCACAAGACGTGAACACAAATGAAAAGTCTATTAATAGTAATGAATTGAAAAGCGATTCAAATGACAGTCAAAGTGTTAGTCGTTTGCAGATATCAGAAAGACTCCATGTTTGCTATTATAACGGTTACGGTAAAAGTTTTCCCAATAGTTGTGAATTAAGGTCCCATAGACCCACTCACGTGACAGTTATCCCCAACAAAATTAACGGTCTTTATGTTTGCGATTATATCGGTTGCGGTAAGAGTTGGCCAATGCTGTCGAGACTAACTGAACATAAGTACATCCACTCTGCGAAGAGCTTCCGGTGCGATGTGGACGGGTGTACAGCAATGTTCTCATCGCCTATATATCTAAAAGGCCATAAAACGCGAAGACACAGCACTAAATACCGGTGCGATTGGGAGGGGTGTGACTTCAAAACCGGTGAAAAATATCACTTAAATAAACACCAATTGATTGTGCACTCAGGGGAACGTCGGTTCACGTGTCCGGTCGAGGAATGCCGGCAAAAATTTAAAACCAAACACGATATGAATGTCCATCAGCTGACACAACATCCCGACTCTGTGCCGGACGTGCCGTGGATTCAGTGCACACACACTGACTGCAAGTATACAACCAAATCTAATTGGGCTTTAAAGGCACATATAAAACAACATTCCAAACACTACCGGTGCGATGAGTGCGGCAAATGGTTCACACATTTATCTCAACTCAAGGGACATGTGCCCACACATAGCGATGTCCTTAATTACCGGTGCGAATGGCCGGGTTGTGAGAAACGGTTCGCAATAAAGGGTGCTATGACTAATCATATGAATACTCATACGGGTGAACACAAGTACAGGTGTTCGTGGCCGGGCTGTGGGAAGAAATTTAGGGGCAAAACTAAGCTTATAGAACACGAAGTGCTACACAAGGACCCCATGAAATACCAGTGCCATTGGCCGGGCTTTTTGTTTTGTTTTGTTTTGTTTATTGAATGAAATTAAGAGTCGGTTTTTGCTCCAAAATAAAAATACAAAAACCTTAACACATATTAAATGTTCATTTGTTTGACTAAAATAACAATTAATTCCTATTAAACTATTAATTCTTATAAAAAGTTTGACAAAAAATAATTCTATATACAATGAAATTATTTGAAATGAAATGTAATTATTTATGACTTAAAATTGAAAATAAGTTTGAAATCAGAACTTAATCTGTTTTAAGAATTGAATCAAATGTTTATATAAGTTTTGGTCACTAATGAGTTGATCCAATGGTATGAATGAGTGACCCCTTCGATGGATAGCATTGAGGAACGGAAACCTCTGTTCGGCGTATAGATTGCAGTCATATATCACATGAATTGGTGTCTCTATGTCTTCACCACAGAGACACATATCACTTGAAGTCAAATGGAAACGCTTTAGATATGAATTGAAGTTTCCGTGTCCTGAGAGGTATTGAGTGATCACATAGTTTGGTGACAATGTCTTGCAGTCGAGTCTGTGTTTGATATTCGGTATGAAGTCTTTGGTTTGCGAAGCTTTGGTTGTAGTCCTCCACCAGTCCTCCCATTCGTTATACAAAACACTTTTGAATTGATTTTTAGCGAAAGACAGCGGAAACGAGTCGTATATCGAATCCATTGGACTTAAGTCGGCGCCACTTTTAGCCAATTTGTCGGCCCTCTCATTGCCAGCGATGTCTGTGTGGCCTCTAATCCACTTCATATGGAGTGTCAGTCTATCGCCACAATAACTGATGAGTCTTTTGATCTCTTCGAATCGGCGCCACTTTTAGCCAATTTGTCGGCCCTCTCATTGCCAGCGATGTCTGTGTGGCCTCTAATCCACTTCATATGGAGTGTCAGTCTATCACCACAATAACTGATGAGTCTTTTGATCTCTTCGACCAAAGGATGAGAATTTCTAAACTGTTTGATAGCATTTAGAGCACGATGTCTGTGTGGCCTCTAATCCACTTCATATGGAGTGTCAGTCTATCGCCACAATAACTGATGAGTCTTTTGATCTCTTCGACCAAAGGATGAGAATTTCTAAACTGTTTGATGGCATTTAGAGCGCTCTGAGAGTCCGACAGAATAATGACTTTAATGTTGAATCTAATGAAGTCATCCCCGATGAGCTCCTGAATGGCTTCAATAGACTCCTTGATGGCCATGAGTTCGCTCTGAAACACTGAACACATGACTCCTAATCTGAAGTTTTTGGAAATCTCTTCGATGCCATCCCTGTAGACGACGAAAGCGGCGCCGACACTGGTGTCCGACTTTGAGCCGTCGGTGTAGACCTCGTAGTCGTAGTCACAGGAGTTGTGGTCACTTTCGATGAATTCGATGGCAGGAGTGGTCGCCGGATGTCTCATGTGTTTTGTCAATACCTTTCTCTCCATGTATTCACAGTTCAAACCATTCACGTCACCAGTGTATTGATGTTTAATATCAAAAATGAGATTCCGTTCTTTGATTTTGAGATCAATTGGTGGCAATCCTGCGATAGTGATGGCCGACTCGTATGAGATCGTACGGTAAGATCTGATGATTTTTATTGCTATTAAACGCTGTATTCTTTGAAGTCTTTTGATGTTAAATTTTGTCAAACTTTGGCCCCAAACAGAACTGCAATACAGAATCGATGTCTCTATGACAGCAGTGTATAAGACTTTGAGTGACTCGTAATTCAATCCCCAAGTGTTTCGCGAAATGAGTGGTATTTTCATTATCTTTTCTGTCATTTTCTTCTGCAGGTATTCAATGTGTTTATTATAAGTGAGTCTCTGATCGAAAACGACTCCTAAATACTTGATCTCATTCTTGAGTTCAATGGGAATGCCATTCATTTTGATGTTAATATTTTTATTTCTCTTTCTGGTAATAAGAACTGCAGAGGTCTTTGAAGGATTGAACTCGAGTTTCGCATTCTTTCCCCATTTCTGGATGTCTTCGAGAATACTGTTGGCGTGTCTTTCGATTGTCTTCAGATTTCTGCCATAAATCAAGACTTTGGTGTCATCGCAGCAGCACTTGATTTCTGTGTCTTCTGGTGTTTCCAATGAAAGGAGTCCATCAAAGTTGATATTCCAGAGCCCAGGCCCGAGAGCCGAACCCTGAGGACAACCTCTTGAGAGCTCTTTACTGATGATATTTTGTCCAACTTTTATGATCGCTTGTCTGTCATTCAAATAGCTTTTGATTATATTATACAGATTTTTAGGACACTTCTTGTCTTTGAGTGACACTAAGATCTGAGGCCACCAACAGTTGTCAAACGCGCCGGTGATGTCCATCACTATTATCAGTAGATATGCCTTATCGTTGAGTGCCTTCTGTCCCATCCAGTGAACGTATTGGACGGCGTCTTCAGTGGATGTGTTTGGAGTGAATCCATACTGACTCTCGGATAGAAGTCTATTTGTATACATATAGTGATTAATTCGGTTTATAATCAATTTCTCAAACAGTTTGGCGATCACTGGTAATAGAGATATCGGACGGTATGACTTGATTGCAGACTTGTCTTTGTCAACACTTTTCAATAATAACTTTATGACTGAAATCTTGAATAGTTTCGGAAAATATCCGTCTTTAAGACAAACGTTAAATATATTTAACAGAATGATGAGTCGATTGAGTGAATGGTGCGAATGATCTGATCGTTGATTTGGTCCCAACCGCTGCTTTTGTTTGGTTTCATATGATTCAGGGCTTCATTGAGTTCTCCCAAAGTAAGCATTAAGTCGTCTTCAGTGTCGGGCAGCGACTGAACCACTCGTCTGATCTGTTGGTGGTATTCATTGTCTAATGTCTGTTCGTCGTCTGGAAACATGCATTCAATTGCATATTGAAGTGACTCTTCAACTGACTTAGTGTAAGAGCCGTCGGTTTTACAGAAGTTCGGTACAGAAGTCTCGGATTTCAGTTTCTTAAACATCACTTTGTAAGGGAGACCCCATGTCTTAGACTCTTGACATAACTGCCGCCAACTCTTAAGTTTCGATGTTTTAATGAGTTGAGTATAGAGTTGTTTTTCATTATGATAACGTATTTTACGTATGTTTCTCTCGATTTGGTCTTTGCATCGCTGGTATCGGCGCCTTAAGTGATTCACGAGTTTTCTCATTTGTGTCAACTCTTGAGTCCACCATCTGTTTGACTTCTTGAAGGTCTTCTGTAGAGGAATGGCTATATCACAAGATTCGATGATTGATGTCATAAATGTCTCTATGAATGAGTCGATGTCTTCATTGCATTTAATGGCAGTCAGTCTGATGTGTAAGTCATGAAGTTTTTGTACAAATTTATCACAGAATTTATTTGTGTCAAGCATTTTCATCGCATATTTGATATCTAATTGTTTGAGAACTAATGGATTAATATTTGAATGACAGACCGATTCCACTGAAGTCTGAGTATTATCACTGGAATTGTGCTCAAATCTAATGTATTGGTGATCAGAGAGTGATTCCCTGGTATCCACTCTCCAGTTATCGATGAAATCAAAGCAATAATTATTTACAAAAGTCAAGTCTATATGAGACTCTCCCTGAGTGTGACTGTATGTCGGAGTCTCTGAATTGTTTAAAACTATTAGATTATTAGTTACACAAAAGTCTATCACTTCATATCCTCTTCTGTTATCACATCTACTGAACCACTGTTTAGACTTCGCGTTAGTGTCACTTGAGATGATTAGTGTCTGTGGTTTTAGTTCATTGATTGTGAACTCCAAGTCATTGAGTGATGTGATGATGTCTTCGGACGGTGCCATATATGCAGAGCACACATGGATATCGATGTGATTGAAGTTAAGAAGAGCCCAGGCCTGAGATATAGTCGTATGTCTGATGAGTGGCATAACTTTTACACGCTTTGGATTCACTATAATTGCGGCCTTAGGTCTGTCCGTGAGTTGAATCACTTGGAAGTCTGTGGGCACACAACTGACACATTTGTCCGCACAGTATGGCTCCTGAATGAGCGCCACATCGATGTCCTGTTCCCTCATATTCTCGATTAATACATCCGTTGCATTAACACAATTGTTTAGATTTATTTGAATGAATTGTATTTTTTCGTATGAATTATTGATTAAATTATTCATAACTAATCTTAGATTTGATTATTTCTTGGATTCGATTGAGTGACGGACAGTTGGTGTGGAGGGCGTCGTGTTTAGTGTCGTATTTCTTGAGGTTAGGATTCTTGAGGTTTGCATTATATGTCAAACAATTGACACAATTGATGACTGTCTTCGAGGGACAGGTAGTGTGTGTGTGTTCTCCAGCACAAGTGGAGCACCGTAGCGGTGATTTGCAGTCTTTCTTCGTGTGTCCAAACCCGAGACAATTGAAACAACGGGTAATTGATATGAAGTCTTTGACTGTATGTCGACTCCAAAACACATTCACTTTCCCGATCGCTTCAAAGGCTTTGCGAAGCCCTGGACTCACTTCCAATACGAGATGTCTTTGATTTTCATTTCTGGCGCGAATGAAGAACTTGGGGATCAGATCTTCAACAGAATGGTTGTCAATGTAATCACTAATTGACTGGTTTTGTGATATAATTCTGTCGACAATATCTTGCATTTGTTGCTTCAACTGGTCTTCTGTTGGCTTTTCCGTGTCGATGTCGTTGTGGAGCCCATAGATTATGAGCCGAGGATTGCGTTTCTTAGGCAGAGATGCGATGCACTCCTCAGCCATGTCTTCATTTATCTTATCTTGAAGTCTGAGACACTGTTGTCTGTCTGTGCACTCAATCGCTAGACCATTGTTTCGGATCTTCTTTACTCCATTTATGCCGATGTTTTTGATTGACGTGAAGTCAATGTCTTTCTTGAGTTTACTCTTGAGAGCGTCACTCGTGATGTCTTTCTTCGGGTAAACGATTACCACTTCTCTGGTCTTCGGTGTCTGTTGTGTCTGTGGTTTCTGTTTGGCTGCGGCCGCGTATGACATCGGCTGCGGTTCAGCACTTGTTTGACTCTTTTTGGCCGTCTCTTCGACCAACTCTTTAGACTTGTCTTTGAATTCTTCAAATTTGGACACAATTTGCTTGAACTCCTCTTCAAACGCATTCCTATCGTCTTTACTCATTGTCTTCCGGAGAGAAATACCGCTCAAGTCTTTGGAGAACTTCTTAAACATTTTCTTCATCTCCGTGTCGATTGCATTGACACTCATCTGGAGTTTACTCTTGCGGGCGATCACTATCTGTGCCGCCATTTCGGTTGATTTCACTTTAATCACTATAAACACAATTAAAAGTTTGTATGACTACCGGTGCCCACAATATACAGCACCGGCAATACACGTGTTAGGGCTCTGCTATCTATTCGCTGTATTTCTGAGGAATTTACTGCCGATTGTGGTGAAAGTGACCACTCATTCGATGCACTCAACACTTATGAATGTAATGAAAGGGTTTGATCACTGAATGGATTGACTAATTGTGCACTAAATTGGATATAATTAGAGACTAATTTGCAATTAATGCACACTTATTGCCATCAATTACGTCCCCCGATTGGCCCGGATGTGAATTTAATGGCACCCGCGCTAATCTGGACAAACACAAGCTCATACACACCGGTGATAAACCATTTGAGTGCGATTGGCCTAATTGTGGCAAACGGTTCCGATGGAAACATTACTTAACAGATCACAAGAATAGTCATACAAACGATAAGCCATTTGCGTGTCATTGGCCCGGATGTCAGTACCGGTCCAACGATAGGGGGAACGTTAGGAAACACGTCCGCACGAGTCATCAATAAACCGCCTCTCAGTTTATCCAGTTATCTATCGCTTGCGATATACTGTATGTCTTCAGTGGTGA
>CAJPVJ010001113.1:0-18005 GCA_905397405.1 Oppiella nova
AAGACCTTCTTCTCAACGAAGGCAACGATTTCGTGCTTAAGATCCCATTCGTGGACCACATCTTCGACAACAGTGTCATCGATGACGTGACCGTTAAAGTGATTCTTCCGGAGGGCTCGTCTGATATAAACTACAGGTCGGCCTATACTGTGGACCGACAGAAGGATCAAAAGCATTACACATATTTGGATACAATCGGGCGAACAGTTCTTGTCTTTCATAAAAGCAATGTAGTCGAAGAGCACATCCAGGACGTGGAGGTGCACTACAAGTTCAATAAGATTTTGCTGCTCCAGGAGCCGCTTCTGGTGGTGGGCGCCATCTTCTCGCTCTGTATTCTTGTCGTGATTTACGTTCGTTTGGATTTCAGTATTTCAAAGAACCCTCAGAAGCAGAGTTCGGCTAAAATTAATGCAATCAATGACTCGATTATCGGTCATCACGACAGACGCGCCACAGTCTACGAACAGTTGGATAAGGCGTCCAATAAGTTCAAGGTTTGCCTCCCATTCCCCGTCGTAATGGTCTAGCTAAAATTAATGCAATCAATGACTCGATTATCGGTCATCACGACAGACGCGCCACAGTCTACGAACAGTTGGATAAGGCGTCCAATAAGTTCAAGGTTTGCCTCCCATTCCCCCTCGTAATGGTCTTCGGGTTTTGTTTTTAACCATTGGTTTGTTTTGCTGACAGACGACCAAAGATTTGGCCGCTTTTCAGGCGATTCAGAAGCGACTGAACGCCGAACACAAGACTGAAACGCAGGCCATCACTGACCTCCAGGCGCGACTCAAACAGGAGGGAGCGGTTAGTAGTGCCCAGTGTTAGCCCTATTGAGCATTGATTGCTAAGAATTTGTTTGATTTGTGGGAAACAGTCGTCGGAATCGTTGGAGAGAGTGAATGAATTGCAGCGTTTGGACCGATCTCTGAAGGAACAGATCTCCCAACAGATGCTTTTGGTGGAGAAGTTGGTGAACGGAAAGGTAGCGAAGGCCGCGTATCTGGAAAGTGACGCACAGATCACTAAAAAGAAAGAGGAGAGCGTTCACAAGATACTGGTGCTCATCAAGAATTTATAGTCTCTTTTACATTGAAATTTTAAGTTAAATCAAAACTTCGTTCATTCATTCTTAACGCAATTTTCGATTGAAATAAATTTATTAATTATTAGACATTAATATTAATAAATACTATAAAAGTATTGGTATTTTTTGTGTAAAATTAAAACCTTTGTGTGAATAAAGGCTTTGAATTGACTTTTGGTACACATTTTCAATTGAAATCAATTGTTACATATGTCTGAAGTATTTGTCTCTTTAAAGTATTTGGCAATATTGACAAATCATTGGCGTATAATACACTATATGTTAACAAATACTGTATATTACGGTATATCTAACAAAATTGAAGTACAGGTGCGGTCTTGTCATTGAAGACCTCTAGTTATGTAATACTGACTGAAAGAGTCGTTTGAGTGAATCAATCAATGAATTATACAAAACACTATATCATTCAAAATATAATACAATTTTTTTATCAAAATATATTACAATTAAATTAGTTTAACACATACTGTGTGTGAAGTTAGAGAACATGTAAGTTATCGCAAGATTTAGACTTATTTAAGGCAGCCTTTCGGAGTAGGCGTCTGAATAAATTAGGTTTTCGACCAGAATTGCCGGTTTGACCTAAAAAACAAAAATATATATTATTTATTACATAATACTTTACACACTTGTCACTGCTCTGTATTGTTAATTACTTTCACTTTCGGGAGAGTGAGTGAGAGAGAGAGAGAGAGAGAGTTATGGGAATGCAAGAAGTGTTACACAAGAATATAATCGTAACGAATATTCTGACGGTTAGGAAATACCTGATTTGTTGGACCCATTCTTGAGATTGATTTGAGCGCCGATTCCAGTGAGCAAGAAGTCTATGTTATGCGAAATGGCACAACTGGTCTCAATATACTTGCAGTTGTTAGCGATGGCTAATTGTCGACCGTCTAAACAAACAATCCAATGGATTAGCTTTAAAGTTGATTAATGAAAACAAATACAGAAGTAGAAAGTGCTGAATAAGAGCGAGAGTCAGCGCTTTTGCTATACAATAACCACTCGTATTGGATATAAGGTATTAATAGAGTGGAGCACTTATATAGTGATATATGATAGCAATTGATACAAACCCTGTTTAGTGACGGTTCTACTCCTGACTAAATCGGTTTTGTTGGCCACAACGATCACAGGCTTCAGATCAAAGTCATCCCATTTATGAATCTCTGAAATCACTTTCTTCGCGCTTTCAAACGAATCCCTATTTTTAAAAGCAATTTCACAAAAAAAGTTTGTTTTAACTGAATAATACATTTGTACACAAAAAAGTGTTTCTTTTTGTGACTGAATTGAGAGACAAAAATAAAACTTTTTAATCCATTAATATTGGGATAGAATTGATTGAACGGATAAAAGGGTTCATTTATATTCATTGCATGTCTTGATTGAAAGGTTCAATGTATTCAAGAATTGATTAATTATATCGCGAACTATTTGTAGGGAAAACTTATTTTAGCGAGAATTTAGTTCAAATATGAGGGCTCAGTATCGGTGCTGAACACGAGTCAAAAATATATAAGTTTTCACAAACTTACGAGAAAATGTTAAATGACTTTTTATTTGTATTTCTAAAAAATTATTTGCTTATGAATTTAATACCCTTTTAAAAGAAAAGTAAAATTACTTTTAGAGTGTAATCTAAATGTAAACAATAAAAATGCAAACTAAAACTTTGTGATAATCATTAAACCCTAACCGTTAATTTGTAATAAAATATTTTATATGCTATAATTTATACTATAACCTATAAATTATAATGATTTATAATAATCATAATAATTATTATCTTTCATTTTCCACATCATAAATTAATTAATTATGTGTTACACAATATAACAGGATCATAAATATACTGTAGTAAGTTTAACTAGTTCAATAATTATTTTTAATGTATTTATTATATTTATATAAGAGATCTATTTAGTTTAATATTTATATTAATATCAAAATAAAAAAATATTCTTTAAATAAAGCTTTATGAAAATAAATGTTATATTGTATACAATATAAAAGAATGTAAACTTACTTATCATTGACGGCATAGATGACAATATAAGCGTCGGGCATATACATAGTGATTGGCGACCGACCCATACAATTATCTAGTCTTTCCATTTCCCTAAAGTTGAGGATCAGATAGTTTTGCTGTTGGTTTGAACCAAATTGTTTTCTCTGGTCCTCCAGAAAGTATGAGAATTGAGAGATGAGTGAAGTCTTTCCACTATCCTGTGATCCCACCACTAAGACACGGATCACTTTTTCTGCTCAAAACCCATTGAATTAATACTACTGAATGGTATATATAAATCAAAATCAAAGCCAATAGCACTGTCTCACCATTTTTGAAATGATCCAAATCTTTAGCGATAATAAAGTTAAATAAATTCTCCGATTTTCCATTTGATTTGATCTGATTCTTGATATTCTTATAATCATCGCTATTATATTCCTCCTCTTTGTTAAGAGACTTTTCGCCGTTATTTGCGATATTAGATGGAATAGACGCCACTCTTCGGGATCTGTTCAATGGTACGACAGATCCGGTGCTGTTTTGACTCAGATTACTGTTATGTCTTTGCGCGTAACGCATAGACTGAGACCTTCTGATGGATTGAGCCGTTTTGGTGGCGGATCTCGCAGACGATGCCGAAGAATATCCCGAAGACGACGACCCATAGGCAGAGTTTCTTCGCGATGGTATTCCAGACATTGTATTCAAATAAGATGTAAAACTTTGCAAAAGCTTTAATTCAAGCAATCGTTGAAATTGTTTTTACTTTTCACAAAAATAAATATTTTGTAGAAGTTATATGAATTGTCGTAAACTACTTGTGTTAGACAACAGTAATGACTCATAGGATATTGAATTGTTTTCAAACTATAGTCGAAAACTTGATTTCAAACTATAGTCGAAAACTTGATTTCAAACTCGAAATTCTGGAGAATATGGAAATGAGAATCAAATGAGTCGGCAGTGAGTTATATAATAAGTTTCAATCGGAGTTGCAGTGATGTGCTGCTACTCATACTCCTTACAGCATCCACAACATCCACTGTATGGGAACATCCCATTCCCATCTCATAAGCAATGCGAACAGTGATTGCAAACTCTGTTCACGAGCTCATAGACTAAGTGCTAAATATAGTCGGTTTGCATCTATTCCTAGTAATTGAGTTTATTTTCTTTACATCTCATCTCAAACACAGCACTCGATAGCGAAAACTCACTTTCGTTTTGTTGTGCTCTCAATAGCACCACATCTGCAGAACCACTGCTGGTATCCAAACATAACTTATTTTTAACGTTTAAATCGAAACCATTAATAGCAATAAATACAGAATATTCTTTGAGTAATGGGATCGCCAAAGGGGTATTGACTCAAAATATAAATGTACTAAACAAGAATTAATGAATTATTGTATACATTTGACTACATGTACCATGCACTTAGGGCTCCCCTTTTAGCAATCTCATTGAAATCATTCAATTAATTACAGACTTTGATAGCTAATGAGTTTTAAGAACAGTATCTAAAACAACATTTTATACATTATTTTATTTTTATTGTGCGATAAATAAGTTATATTTTTACAGATAAAATGCCGACAAATATTTGAAACTTAATTTTTTATTCGCTGCAAACTTTTGTAATATCAATATAATATATCTTAAAAATAAATTCAATAAAGTTTGAGTTAGTTTTTAGATATAAAGTTTTAAATTCCTTAAGAATTTGAGTCCATATAGTGTGCAAAAACAGACATTTTGCGAAACAGTTTGGCAGTAATGGTCACCAGAATGGGCGGTCATTTGTCTCAGGAATTGCTTTTTAAAAATAACTTCTCGGCTCCACTTATGTATCATTTGTTTGTTTCGTAAAAATAGTAATTTCTATCTTTTCGTCTCTCATTTGTCACACCATTCAGTGTGTTATTACTGGTCAGAAGCGCACCATTTATTCCGATGTGATCTATGATCTCAATTGAGTAATGCATCCAAAACTCTCAACCATTCATTTTACTATCAAATACTAGATCTCATGAATTGTAGCCATTTTTCATCGCAAATCATAATCATATTCTTGCCCTTAAAAGTTCATATCTATTGTAAATATTTATCAAGAATCTGATTATTATTATGATTTCAGATAAGTGTTTACGTGCATTAAGTTTGTGCCACTTTATTACTATGAATACGAATTTGAGTGTAAATTTAATTCAAATGTGATTTATATGTTATTATCTATTTTAAACCATTGGTTTATAGGGAATTGATTTACGTCACAAAAACAATAAGAAATCAAAGTTAAGACTAATGTATGAGTCCTTCGGTTTCCCAGAAGTGTGTCTTCCCTTGACTTTCATCACACAATAAGTCAAAGACGACGACAAACACAACAAAAGAGTGTCTTTTTGTTGGCTTTAAGTGGTTTCTACACAAAATCGCATCTCTTTCTTGATTCATAAGAAAAACATATTTTTGTTGCTTTTAATCATTGAATTCGTCGTAATGGGGACACAGAGCTCAGTGTCTGTTTGTCTCCAATGTTTCACAACTCTTGGAGTTCAGTCAACTCGCAAACAGATTATCCCAAATGTTNTTGATTCATAAGAAAAACATATTTTTGTTGCTTTTAATCATTGAATTCGTCGTAATGGGGACACAGAGCTCAGTGTCTGTTTGTCTCCAATGTTTCACAACTCTTGGAGTTCAGTCAACTCGCAAACAGATTATCCCAAATGTTTTCAGCATTTTGTCGTAATTAGTAGTAATCATAAAGACATTAAATGAATATATTATCGTATATACAGCAAATAGTTTTACACATAACTGAGTAAATATTTAAGATTTTATATAATATTTTGAATAATAAGGTTAAGTTTTAGGAAAACAAATAATATGTATATTCTTAGAAACACATAAAACTATCGCAAACTCTTAGAAAGGTTTTAAAAATTTAATGAATTAATGATTAAATTATTTATCCAAAAAATGTTTTAAGCGTTTCGAAAATGCTTTTTAATGAATTACTAGAAAAATTGGGAAAAGTATTAGTATTAAAGTATTAAATACAATTTTCCCAATGTTATATAAATATGAGTTCAGGGAATACACAATACTGTTGTAATTGTTTTTGTCTCAAAATGTTTTACCAGATTGTGTGCGAAAACGATTTTAAATACACAAATTGAATGCAAAAATATGAGTAATTAGTGTCATAACTAGATAAATAAATAGTTGTGTTTAACATTTTTTAACATTTAACTAATTTTGTAATTCCAGTAAATATTGACAAGTTTGAGAGCAAACTTAATATATTCCAAAGTCATCAAAAAATATTTTTATTTTCATTATCTAATAATCATTTTAGCTACAAATTAGTTCCAGAATATTTAATGAAATTAATGTAATTTATATTGAATTAAAATATTAAATGAAGTGAAATAGTAATGATTTTATCGTTTCGATGATAAGGGTTGGGATGAGTAGACGATAATAAGTGGGATATTCTTCGCAATTGCTTATGAGGGCTAACCTTAGGAACGGTACAAAGTGTACACCAGTGCCAGAATGATAGACAACTTTTTCTGTACATTGGATACAAGTGTGGAGAAAATCAATTTAGAAAGAAGTGGTTCGTGTTGTTGAAGCCCTGAGCGCTTTCAAAGCGGTCGTCCTTCAAGTGATACCAAAAAATCGTCAAAAATGAACGATTCATTGGAGTCTATCTCAATGTTTTGCACACTTATCGACAATTCAAAACGAGATACAAAACAAAACTATAAATAAGTTGATTACTGAGACAACAAATTGAATGAAAAAAATTTTGTTTTTTAAGGGACAGCGAATAAAATCATAATTAAAATGTCTTCAAAGCGAGTGCTTTTGAATTTATATTACGATATACTGTCGCCGTATTCGTGGATCAGCTTTGAGCTCCTGTGCCGCTATCGACCCGAATGGCAGTCTATGGCTCTGAAGTTCAAACCCGTCAACTTAGCCGCTGTTTTCAAGGAGACCGACAATAAGCCAGGTTTTACTGTTCCCAATAAGATTCCATATATGGTGGCAGATATCAAAAGACTCAACGAGTACTATAAGATCCCGATTGTTATTCCCGACAACTTTATGGAAATAGCTATGAAGTCGTCTCTGAAGGCCCAACGGTTTATCACTGCAATTGATTTGTTAACCAAAGGGAAGTCGACTGAAGACATATCGAGACAACTGTTCAAACGAGTGTTTGTCAGCCATCAGGACATTACACTTCCCGATAGTTTTCGAGAAGCGGCCAAAACGTGTGCCATCGATGAGGAGATCGTCGAGAAAGCGATCGTTTCGATGGAGAAGAACGACATCAAAGAGGCTCTGAAGAAGACTACTGGAGAGCTGGTGTCTTACGGGGGTTTCGGTGCCCCCACTGTTGTCATAGATTTACCAAAAGGTCCCGAATTGGTCTTCGGAAGCGATCGGATGCCAGTAATCGCGTCATTAATTGGCGAGAAATATGTCGGACCTCTTGCGAAATACAGTACCCTTTGATACCATAATATGATATTAATGAGTATTTCGGAGAAAATTATTTATGTTTCAGATATTTCGATAAAGTGTTTAACAAATTTTGACAATAAATGTATAAAAATAAAGATTTTTATTTCTAAAATCGCGTCTAAAATCTTGCGGTTTGTTTGATAGTGTCATCAATTATCGCAGATTTCTCAGTCAGTCCTCACAAGAAATTCTTTTCAATAGTTTATTATTCATTGAAAATCACAAGAGATGAGTCGTTTGGCATTTTGCTATAATTATGCCATTAATATGCAAATTGAATGTATATTTCGAGACATTTGTTTAATTCTTGTTCGTATTATTTGTGTATTATTTCAATCAATCAGTTAGTTTGACATCAATTTGATAACTGTTTCAGTGCTGCGAATATATAACTGTTTGCTCAAAGAGTTTATGGTTTCATCGATAGGGCAAAAGTGTTAGTTTTGAAAGTGATTATAATTTCTGTTCGCAGATATTATACAAAACTATCTATTTATAGCTCACAAGCGCTCCAATTTATAAAAGCAAATAATTTATTTTATTTAGCGCTTCAGACATACATACACTTCGTTTACATATAGAAAGGGTACAGAATATTCTTCACTATAGAACTCTCTCTCTCTCTCTCTCTCTCTCTCTCTCGTGATATTAATATCTTAAAAACAAGATGAAAATGCAAATCAAGTTGCATTTACTTTTTAATAAAAATTATTATTAAATTTAAAATTGGAAACAATTTAACATATTAAATTTGGAAAGCGTCTAAAAATAAAACTGCAGTTTGAAAATGACAGCTCCAAACATATAATAAACTGATTTTTAATATTTTCGACAAAAGAGTGAAAAATATTGCAAAATGTCATTGTATAGAATATTATAGACAAACAAAAAACATTTCATAGCCAGAGATTAGCATAGAGTTAAGCTATTGTTTTGATAACAAAATATGCCATTATACTACCGAAAAAAAATTGTCAACAAAAGTGAGATTAACAATAAAATTGCATCTTATAAGAAAAATCTACAACTTTTGCAACAAATAACTAAAACATTAACTGTTTTCGACAGAACATCACAAATAGAGCCAAACTCTCTCTAATAGAATCAATTTGAAGGGATTATCCAAAAAAGTCTTGACTCGAGTGCTATAATTAAACAAAACAAGACTTCAGTATAGCTTTGGTGTCAGCAACCGATGGCTCACGAGCTCTCAAATTGTCTTATGTTTTGAAAGTTGAGGCCAAATATCTTTAGATTAAAAGCCTATATGTTTTGATTGGATATAAGTTTGTTGGATGTGAGCGACACAACAGAGGAGAGACTGAGAAGTTCAGTGCACTTCTCATCACAACTAAAAGCATTGCTTCAACAGAAGGAAAAGCAGCAAAAAAGCCAAAGAAATATTAGTCCCAGAGTTGTGTCGCGCGTTTGGATAAGAGATAGATGTGATGCTCAAAAAATATCACTCTCTGAGTGATCTGACTGTTCTCTCTCTCTCTCTCTCTCTCTTGTAGTCACACATTTTGTCTAAGATCCACAATCACTTCCTGGTTGTGAATTGTCAATGAACTGCACCATCACTTCATCTCATTCTCTCTCTCATTGAATATAAGCAAAAAAGTATAGCAAAAGTCATTATAATGTTTGGCAAAAAGCCCTCAAATAATGGATGTACAAAAAAATTGTCTCCGAGTTTTGAAATTAAATGCTCAGTAAGAGTACGAAACATATATTTGTGATGCACTCGGAGTTGACTACAGATATATTGTATAACAGTATTGAGACGTTAAGATATGTCATAATGTATTCATTGCACGAATTCAGCCAAATATGAAAGTAGTTCAGCAATAATTAGATTTTAAAAACTTTAAATATACTTAACGTTAATTCATTTTGCTCATTATAACATTCGCTAATTTTTAGGTCAATTATTGTAAATTAAATTATATATAAAGCAGATATTTTTGGACTAAATTTCTATAAGATGTGCATTATATTATGAGCTTTTGTTAGAAAGCTTATCTAATTATAACTAAAGCTTGATGTAAGAAAATATTTTACTATTTAGGTTTGAATTTGTTTTGCAAAAAGAGCATTTTATAATAATTATTTCTGATGAAAATTGATTGTTTACCAAAAATATGATTAATTGCCGAATGAATCGATAACTTATTGTTCATCGCATATAAACACAACATTACTTATAATTCAAACACAGATTTTACATATAGTTATAATATATTCATCGAGATTTGTTTATTATTTTAGAGAATATTCTACTTTCAAAATGATATAATTTTTCCGATTGTTTATTATTACTGAAAAAACTTGACGTCAATCCCCACGACTAGCCATAAAATCTACTCATCAATAATATTGAGAAATGTCATTTAAAACACAATTCTTATATTCTAGTCGTTTGTGCAATGAGTAAATATCATGTAAAACACATTTCTCACTATAATTGCTGTATTAAAATTAGAAAAACATATTACAGTACTACCGCTTTAATGGCTTCAGTACTCATTTTAGTCAAACTATTGCTTATATTTTCATTTAATAACCCTTTTATAAATGCATTTTTGTCTTTTAGCGACTATTTCTGTCGCTTTGAAGTTATTTTTAGTTTTATATCACTTTATATATATAAATCGATTTTGCAGTTAAAGGAAAAGCAAACAAAATGTTTTCAAATCTGTATTTATTTTGAAATTCTGTTATTCTTTTATATTCCATATAAAGTACACAACTTTGCATTCAATCATAGAATTTCAACAAATTTGGACGTGTTTTAGATAAAAGTCATTCATTAGTGTTTTAAATGACCCAAAAGTTTTAAACATATTATACGACTAGTAATCCTCTCCTCTTAAATAGCGTTATAATGTTTACAACAAAAAATAATTATCATTTCAAATACACACTAAATACTACTTAATAATAAACTACGCGAAAATGTAGTGTATGATATAAATTTAACTATGGCATTAATATTGTGATTGCACTCATGTTACATAATATACTCCGAATAATAAACTCATTAGTTTTTCATTTTATTATCAAATTAAACCTCGAATTAAGAATTTATTAGACAATAAATAATTAGAGAAAATGAATGACAATTTGGACAACTATGACATTTTTGGAGATTATTACCAAAACATGTAATTAATACTTAATATCTTAAAAGATTAAGCACAACACAAAACATAAGTCATGTTTAAAATTAAATTAGATTCTTAATAGGGAGGGAGAGAGAGAGAGCGAGAGAGAGAGCGCGAGAGAGAGAGAAGAGAGAGAAGCATAACTTAATAACGTTATAATAGTGTATCACACAATATAATAGTGTATAAAATATTTGTACAAAACTTGTGCCAAAAGTCTAACTCAATGCTGGGGTAGGAAAGTGCCAAATCTGTGAACAATAAACTCTGGTTTCAAATATTGAGACATAAAGACAACGAACTCTTGGGTTAATAAAAAGGAAGCGTTTCTTAAATGAAAAGATTATGTATTGAAGAAACGGTTGCATTCAATAACAGGAGAAAACTTATAATTAGAAATCGCGAGTTGAATATTATTGACAATATTTGTCAAACAGTACTCTTATGGTTGATATTCTGATTGAACTAATCAGTAATCATATTAATAGCTAACAAACAAATCTCTTGGACTCAACTGAACACTGATTGACAACTAATCACTCAAATGGTTGAGCAAAAACGTGGTCTTGGTATTTATTTTGGATACGGTTTGCGCTCAAAACTTTAAATGTAACTATATTTGGAAAATTCTGATTAATTACACGATTGTCATCGAAAGTGAATAGTCTATCGACAGATAAATATATATTTAAAAGCATTTATAAATAACAACAACAAAAAATCTAAAAACTCTTTCAGGAATCACTTCATCAAACAGTCAGTCATTAAATTATTGTTGAGATATGATTTGAAACCAGAGTTTAATTTTTGAAAGAAAAGCATTACATAAAATCTAATGAAAGATAATATTTTTAAAAATTCATTCAATACTCTCGTTGAAGACTTTAAACCCATTTCATAGCTGTCTGAAAGTGAATGTAATTTAATAGAGAGTTCAATCATATTTTGTGGCCAAAAAATGGTGCACTCATTGCAACACAATCTTTAGCTTCCGTTTCATTAAATCTGACCAATTTTTGAGAGTATAAAAAGTTTTGCGAAATAAAAATCGAGTTTACGTTTAGACACGGAATCTAATGTTCGCTGAAATTCCTCACATTTTTCGCTTTAAAATTAACTTTCTTTTAGAGGAAAACCCAGAAAAAATTGCTCACAATATAGCGATTACTCAAAGATTGGGGTTTTTCTTGAGTTTCATTTCATAGGAAGAAAGAAATGTTGATATGATTTGTGTGTAAATTGTATTCAAATGTGGAAACGAGGAAAAGCAAGAGAGCGTCGGGTGTCTGTGAACCCACGCCTCATACGAATCGTTAACCTTATGTTTAGTGGAAATGCGGCGAAATATTATGGAAAGACATAACAAATTGAATTAAAGTCTCATTCATATGTGTTGTGCCGTAAACCGCAACAAAAACATACCATCCCTTCAACGCTAAGTCTATAATTACGTGAATGACTCGAGAATACACTTCATATGAAACCGGAGTCCAAATAAATATAATGATTATTTGATTATTAATATTCTGTGAGATATAATACCTATGTTCTCGCCATTCAATCACTAAAATAACACTATATTTAATCATAAAATATTAGTCTTTATATCAATATATAAACGACAAAATGTTATTGCATTCACTTATAAATAATATTCCACTTTATTCTCTATTTATATAGACTTGTACTTTATTATACATGAAGTTGTGCTTATTTTTGCCATTCAATTCACGCTTTTATTAATATTACAAGTATTTGAATTCAATATTAGATTTGTCAGACAATGTATTATATTTTATCACATAATACATGATTACATGATTTGTTCATTGGTTCACACTCTATGGTTAGACATTAAAATACAAATGGTGTTAAAGTTATGCAAACGATATTCCCGGCTCCCTATAATCGATACATACTGTACAACAATGTTAATAATACATTACTTTACTAAACAAATAGTTTTAATACTGTATTAAAAATCTCATAAAAAGTGTCGGGAATATCATTGACATTACTTTTCGGAACAATAAAGTTATGATAACGACTAAACAAAGCTAAACCTTTGGTAATAACAATAGTATTAAGTATTATTTCTTCTCATAAGTTATATCAATAATTTACACTCAATTACTTAAATATTATATTATATTACTTCTGGTAATGAATCCTATACTCGCTATAATATACTGGAAGTAATTTAGTTTTTCATTAGAAAATAGTATTATATACAATGATACAATATTTACAATAATAAATATATATAATTTACAATGTATATATTATAGATAATTAAAAACCAATTCAAATCAATCATTCGATAATCGCAAACAAAATCTTATTTTTTGCATAAGTTTTAAGTAATGGGAAGACTGTCTCAAGAGAGCAGTTATGCCACCAATGAATTCATATAAGAATTAAGTCTTAAGTCTATTATTAGAAACATTAGCGTTGATTGACTTCATCTTCATGTGAATACAATTTTGTCTCCGATTTAATGGTAAGGTTTAGATAAAAGACAAAAAGACTTACCATTCATTAAATCATTAATTGAATTCTAATCGATAAATAAGTGGTTTTGCATTTAGGGTTAATTAATATTATCATAATTTTATTTCAATCATTCGTACATTGAATTTGATTCAAATATAAAGTATTATTTACAATAATTGAATTTTATGTATATTTTGGTTAAATTTAAAACAATTTAAAAATTTTATTAAAGTATTCACAATTAATATATTTATTAAATAATCTAATATTTGTTTGTAGTAATCAAATGATTGCACGGGTTTTACACAATTAGTAATAATCTAATAAAATCTCAAATTGTAAATAATAGTTGACTTAAAATATTAATAAAAATAATAATTAATATAATTACTCTTTCATTTGATTTTAATAAACAATAATAATTATATGAAAAACAAAAACTTTCTATTCATAAACCAATGATAGCAATGAAACAAAAATGAAGTAAAGGTGTGAAAAATTAGTAGTTTTTATACACATTTATCAAGTATTAGATGAGAGGGCATGAGGGGAATGTCTGCAGTAGTGAACAGTTGGCACAAAATGATGGTTAGAATGAAGTTCGCGGAAGAATCAAAGGCACAGCAAATCTTATCACTGGATTCCGTCCTTTACTATAAGGTCTGAAATAATGTCTCACATTTCCGATCGGTTTCTTATCCAAAGCCGTCCGCTATTATCGGATTCACAATTAAATGAAAAGCAAATTAACCGCTAATTCATGTGCGAAAGCCATTGAACTGAATGGGGACTCGTATTTACATTATACAGTTAATGAATATTTAAAATCATAACTGATGTCAACAAACGGTTTTGTTTGGTTTAGTCTAACCGATAGGTTACTTAACTATGTATTAATTATGCATTCATTTATAGTAACATAAATGGAGTCAATATTTTCTAACAAATTATACAAAAACGGGGAAACAAATGGTTTCTAATGGTCTATACTTACAAAAGGAGACAAAATATCAGCAATTCTTTAATAAACAGGTAATGAAATCCAGTTTTTCTCATAACATTTGTCGTACGGTTGCAATTGATTCACGGATTTTTGGATTTTAAAGGAAATCAATGATTGTTTAGAGAATTGCATAGAAATAGAGTTATAAAAAATATTGAGAAGTATTTCGTTCGCATAAAAGTCAGTATCAAAAAGAGTGAGTGAAATGCGAGGCAAATGTGCAAATGATTGCATGCATTGATTGGATTAAAGCTTATAAATCGTATGGAAAAACATTAAAAAGCTATTATTGGGAGGACTAGAGGAACGGCAATAGCATTATCACAGATTAGATTTGATATGCATTCGATCAGACATTATAAGCACTTCCAGTACTTCAACGGCATTTCCAATCACTAGTAAGTACTTACGGCTATCAGTGAAATACCGGCCATATTCTCAGAGCACTTCTTAGATTTATTGTTAGATTTCTTATCAAAATGTTTGTTAAGCTTTTGCGATACAGTACTCAACATATCGTTAGTGCCGGCGCTCTCACCCTATAGTCCAATAAAAACCGGGCAATGGTTAGCATATAAAAGCAATTAATGGTTATGTTTGGCAACACTTACGACAACCCACTGGTGTTCCATGACTTGGGTTGCGGTGAGCCTTAGGTTTGGGTCCACTTCCAGCATCTCTGTAATGAGCTGTTTGGCCGACTCGGAGATCGGGTCCCAAAAGGGTTGAGTGAATTCAAAACTACCCGAAAGTATTTGATCAAAGAGTAAGTCCTGATCGTTGTCTTCGTTGGCAAAGGGAGGGAAACCACAGAGAAGTATGTATGCGATAACACCGGCCGCCCATATGTCCACCTCTTTGCCATAACCGGTTTCGGCGAGAATTTCCGGCGCTACGTAAGTAGGCGTTCCGCACACGGAGTGCAGCTTAACGTTGTCCTCCATTTCGACGGCTAACCCGAAGTCTCCTAATTTCAATGACTTGACACCGTTTTTGTCGCAAATGAGCAAATTCTCGGGCTTCACGTCCCGGTGCACGATGTTTAGCAAATGCAAGTACTGGAGGGCACCGGACAGGTCGTGAATCATGTGACTCGCATCCACTTCTGTGTACTTATTCGCTAATGTGATCGCATCAAACAGATCCCCGCCCTTTACAACGTAAAACACAAAAGTTATGCATATTTTTATAATTATTAGTTATGTCAGAAAGTCATTTAAAAATATGTTTAAATCATTGCCGGAGACTCGCATTAATTATAATTAAAAAACGCTTTGATTTTCTAATGCTTTCTAATGAAATGCAAATATCAAATGAGTGCAAAGCTAATGAATGTCTGGAAATATAAATTAGTTTTTTGCCTAATTCGCAGACAAGAAATCGTATAAATTTGTATAAATTGTAAAATCGTATTAATGGAAAGCCTAGTGAAGGGCACCGGTATGCGAATGGTAGGGGGAATACATACCTTAACTAATTCCATGACTAGATACAGTTCGTTAGTGTAATCAAAGTCTTCAATGAGTTGAATAATGTTCGTGTGTTTGACTTTCCGTAAAATCGCGACTTCAGAGGCAATCATAGCCTCCTTTCCCTTACACTTGGATTTATTGATTATTTTGAGTGCGAACTGAGCTTTGGTGGCCTTATGAGTGCAATGGTGCACAACAGCAAAGTTGCCGTCGCCTATGATTTGTCCGATTTCGTAGTGTTGTGTCACTTGTTTAGGGAACAGAATCGATACGGAATAGCCGTTCCCATTGTACCCATAATTGCCATTAAGCGCTGCGTTTCGACTATTCTTGTCATTCAATTTTGAGCCCATTTTCGGCGAGTTTTGATTGTGAGTAGAGTTGACTCCTTTGCCATTACTTAGAGTACCGTAAATGACAGATAGCGGCGAAGGAGAGCTCTTTTTGCCACTTCTGTGGCAAACACTTCGACTCAAAGACGACGTCTTAGAGTAGACCAGTTTGTGCTCTATTGTCACCGATTGTCATCAATTCGTGCCATCAATGGTAGAGAGAGTGTGAGAGAAATATAAAGAAAAATGAGTCAAAATAAAGTCAAAATAAATTATGTGTTATATCAACACAAGTCGCGACTATTCATTGTGAAAACCATTTGAGAGAGACGTGTATTATATGTAAAAGCGGGTGGAGAGGGATGTGTAAGGGATGGAGGGATTGTGTGCCCAACATATCCAAGTGGATGATGAGTCACAGACTTCTCTCATAATCAATACGTTATACGCTATGGTTTTTCGCCTAACCATCGGTCTCTACAGTATTATATTGTCTATACATTTGCAAAGTTGTTGTCAAAACAAGTTGTCACGACTGGAATGTTGGGCGCAAATCGCATCCAACCCTCAATTTTCTCGACGAGAGAGAGAGAGAGAGAGACATACCTTCAGAGTCGAGATCTAAGTCTTCGTGAGAATACTTTTCCGTTCCGAAAGCAATAAAGACGTCGTCGTCGATGAAAAAGTCTGACAGACATAAGACCTGAGAGTCGAAAGTAAATTAGATTTTAATTCATTAGTTATTTAAGACTTTGCGTTGAGTGAGAAAGAAATGATTGCTTTCTATAAACTATTAAAATATTTTTGTACCAAAAATAAGAGAAACAGAAAAATGCAACGAAAGGTAAACTAAATAATTATAAATCACATCAAAACATTTTGACGCATAAAAAATTGGATGAAAGCAAAGAAACACAATTGAAGTGAAGGCTGAGTAGGGCTGAGCCGAGGGTTAAAGGTCTGCATTACTGATGGTTTATATAATATTCACCCCTAATGTCAGTATACGAGTAGATGAGAGAACAGAGTATTAAGAGAGAGAGAGAGAGAAAAAAAAGAGAAACAGAGAGACAAACAGTCATCGAGTGGAGAGAATAGAGGAGAGAATGTATTGAATTGTAGACAAGACCTCCTCCTTAGAGATCAATATTAATCTGTTTTATGTGTGAATTTAGAGAACAGACAAAAACAAAATCGAGAGATCAGGAGAACTGCGAGAGAGAGAGAGAGAAACGACTCAAATAAATAAATAGGTTTATGTACTCAAGAGTGGAACTACACTACCGATACTACACTATCAATAGTGGCTCACGTGTTGTGTGTCGGGGGCTGTAATACATCGGTTAAGACTAATGTATAAATTGTATTGAATTGAGTTAAAAGAAAAGGCAATGAAAGCAATGATTGAAGACGTTTTGCGGCCTTTTCTCTCAGCCTATTGTCTATTGTGGGCTCATTCGCTACAACGTAACGATCGTTCATCTGTTTTATACCTGATTTCCAGACAATGTGTATATCCGTCGCACAGCCCCGCAGTCCAGTCTAATAGTATTTGTGATATCGTTCAGCACTTTATCATAGGTCTGAGCCGTCTTTTTGTTCAAAAGCAAACGAAACACTTTTCGCGGTTTCACTCCATTCCTGACGATCGTCACTATTTTGGGGCGAATAAAGTCGGGAAGTCTTGGCGTCGGAGAGGCTGTCGACGACGACGAGGACAGGGATGACGTTTGCGATGATTGAGTCTGACTCGACTGAACGTGTGATGCATTCACTCCGTTGACAGGCAGTGGTGCTGATGAGTGAGTCAATTGATTATCGCTCGTAATCTCGACGCAAGACTTTTTCGTGTTATTAATCATATTAGT
>CAJPVJ010001114.1:0-18002 GCA_905397405.1 Oppiella nova
ATTCACAACAAGTTTTTGAGTTATTGATGGACAGGCATATCTACCGTTCCCCTTATGTCTGGATAAAATTGGGCATACCGTTAGATTGGTGCCAAAAAACATTAGTTGCAAAAAATTTTATTTTGTTCCAGCACAATTCTACGATTTTTAAAGCTAAGTAAACGAGTAAACACCCTTTTGTCAAACGCTTATATTTATATTTATATTTAATACTTTATTTCATCAAGCTAATATTTTATTTTAACATCTGCTAGAATAGTTAATTACTTTCGTAAATATTTATTTTCTATTTAAAATTTTTAATTAATTTTAATCAATAACATCATAACTTGTTGTGAATAAATCTTAAGTAATTCTACCATAAAATATAACTAAATTTATATGATTATGTCAATACAATAGGCTTTATGGATGTAATGTAGCATTATAGATGTACATTATAGGTATATCTATTGAAGTGCAACAGTATTCTTATAATACATTTAATTAAGCCTATATTTTTATGCAATAAAAAAGTTTCGTTTGTTTTATGGAAATAAGTTTTTTGTTTTTATGATATTTAACGTATATTTTGTAAAAAATAGTAAGGCGGCGTTCACAAAGTACGTACGCAAAATTTTTGTCAATAATTGACGCTCCTCCCTCCTACACGCCCATCGCACAAAGGAATTTAACATGGCGACATACGATTTGGCATGACCCCCTCCCCCCTACGAGTGCGTATGTACTTTGTGGACGCCGCCTAATAACATTTTTAAATCAAATAAGATTTATGTCGAGTAGTCATTCATTAATTTTAATTTAATTTACCAATATTAGAAAAATAATAAATATGATACAATATCCTATTAAAATTAAAAAATTTACTTTTAATATAATATACTCAATACTTAATATGCTTTATAATAAATTGTAAATGATTGCGCTAATATCTTAAGTACCAAAAAATCTAATCATAAAAAAGGATTGCAAGCAATGCTATATGAACCACATTTACATTTAAGCGATTATAGAATCAACAAGCTTTTGTTGATAGAGATTTCAATAAAGTTTGATTTGATTAATTTCGAAAATTTTAGATATTTTATTAAAAATCAATAGGCATGTAAATTATGTACATTATCATAATTAAAATTGTATTTTGGATTAGTATATAAACTAAAATTAGTGAGAAGTGATTTTCGATAAGAGGAAAGGCAGAAGGGACAGGAGGGAAAGGGAGGGATGAGAGAAGATTGAAGCAATGGAAAAATAAGTTGAATTTGAAACCATTTATCTGTCCAATTGGTTTAATATTTGGTTTAGTAAGGAAGTGATTGGCGACATGGAGTGGGATGGAAAGGGAGGGCAGGGAGGGAAGGGAGGGAAGGAAGATGAGGGAAGAAATAAGTTGTATTTTAATTAATTTATTGGTCTAGTGGATTTAATATATGGGGTTTGATAGACACTCAGCTATACTTACGGATGTAGTGTAGGGGTTAGTGAGTCAATATAATAGATATAGTTATTAGTTTTATTATGAAATTGTTTTGTTTTAAGTGAATTGATTTTGAATTTTGAAATGAAATCGTGACGAGTCGTGTTGTCTAAAGGCTCCTTTTGATGGGTCTCGAGTGATCGTTAAGGTGTCTATTGTTTCAGGTATGGACCGCATGAAGCGGTGAGAGCACTCTAGGCGATCGACCCGTACAGAGCGGTATTAGGCGCCTTCAGACTTGCGAGGGTTGGAGCCTTTAGGCTACGACAACCAATGAGGGCATCTGACTTTAGGCACCTACCGATGATGAGGGAGTGAAAGCCGGCTCAAGCCACGGTAGATGTAGACAACGGTAATGATGAGCCCAAACTTACTCACTTTGGTACAAAATCTATCGATTTTACTGTATAGTATAGAAACAATGAAATCACTGAATCAAATACACCGAAAATATTTGGATTAACATTTGATTAAATGTTGAAATTTAATATACAATTGGTTTCAACGGCTATTAAATGCTCAAAAATTAAATCAATTATTTCACGGACTCGACTTTTTTTACCAATTCCTACACTAAAATTATTGTATAACTCATTAGTTATCCCACATATGACTTATGCCTCCAGTGTTTGGTCACTAACTTATGGCAAACATTTGGATAGGATTTGTAAAATCCAAAAAAGTATGGCCCGGCTTATAATGTATGTTGACTTCAGAACCCATTCAATGCCATTATTTAACGATTTAGGTTGGATGTCATTCAAAGACCTTCTGAAGTATGAGATGTTTAAATACATTTTAAAAAATCTAAACTGTTTGGATGTCATCTCAGGTTTTGTGAATATGAGTGCCAAAGGAGATCCAGATCTTAAAAGATCTTTAAGTCGTTAAAAATATCTGCTCCTAAACATAATTATACACAGAATACTGTATTTTATAAAGGAATCCAATTGTGGAACTCATTATCACTAACTCTTCTCAATTGCAAAGATTTTAAAACTTTTAAATCTCATTTGTTTTCAAATTTTAAATATTTATGAATATTTTATTGTAATTTTTAATTTTTAAATATAGAGTATTTGTTAAGAACATCATCTGTTATTAGATGACACATTTCTCTCTAAATAAAATTGAATTGAATTGAATTGTTTTCCAGGCACTGGCTATGGCCAGGTATGTGTGTATTGCATTGCTGTTCCAATATAATCTTAAAGAATGGAAGCGCTTGTTAATATGTATTACCACTGTTTGTAGTGGCACTTTTATTTTGATACTCAGCTATACTCATGAATGCAGTGTAAAGCTTAGCGAAGCAATTTTGTAAATATCGCTTTCCAGGCACTGGCTATGGTCTGGTATGTTTACATTGCATTGGGGCCCATAACCATTGTTACATAACCAGTTTGTAATGGCACTTTGATACTCAGTAAATACTTATGGATGCAGTGTAGGGTCTAGTGAAACAATTTTGTGGGTATAGTTTTCCAGGCCCTCTATGGCCAAGTATATTTACATTGCATTGGAGCCCAACTATTATCTTAGATAATGAATGAGGTTTATTAATCTGGCTTAATACCGTTTGTAGTGGCACTTTTATTTGGCTACTTAGCTGTACTCTTGGATGCAGTGTAGGGGTTAGTGAAGAAATTGTATATTCATTCCATAGGTTTAACATGGAGTTTAGTGGGATATTTAGCACTTTTATGCTATTTTAACATTTTCAAGAAATTTTGAAAATTTTCAAACCATTGTTGTGGATCTGGATATATACACTGCAGTTTTAAAGCTTTTGGTTAAATTTATTTTACCAATTCAACCAAAATGACCTCATACCATAATAAGCCTATGGAATTTTTGTTAAAGCAAGTGTCCATTTGGTCATAATGTACCGTTCATTCATTATGTCGTCACTTTTCCATATAATTAACATAAGGCATGAATCATAAGTGACATTACGTCATCGAAATCACTTTTGCTGGGATTTTCCATAGAAAAAACCTTTAACTGGTTTTAATTGTAATAATTTTCGACTATAAGTCCAAGGGCGTGACTTCATTTTCGCCACTTATGACGGGGGTGGGGGTGTGGGTGGATGGTCCAAATTGATCTTATAACCCACACTTATTACTTCGTAAATGTTGGTAAAAAGGTTAAAACAAAAAGTAATGTTTTATCATTGTTACCATTGTTACAAATGATTTCCAATTGAGAAATTTATTTGATTAAAACCGAATTATCAAAGGTTACTTTTCTTTATAAGTATATATATATTCAGATAGAGTGAACATTAGTTTATTATAATATTTGTAATAATTTTCTGAAATGTCTACACTTTTGGAAAAGTTTCAAATTTGGGATACGATTGACACGACTATTAAACAGGAAATTAAATTATTTCATGTTTTTTGTAGTTCTGGTTATGACTACGGGTATAATATACTATTGGTCACAAACAATGACACCGTCTATGGGTGGGGTGCTAATGGTGGTGGATGTCTGGGGTTGGGTCACGGAAGTCAAGTGGAAACACTACAACTTATACGTAAGTTAAGAGGCAAAAGAATCCAACAGTTTATCAATGGTTATGACTTTGTTCTGGCTATCACTGAGCAAAACCATGTGTTCAGTTGGGGGCTCAATGACCAGGGACAGTGTGCTAGAGAAGCAACAGATGAGAAAGTGTGTTTAAAACCACAAGATATATGGTATTTGAATGACAAGAATATCACATATGTTTGTTGTGGTTTTGGACACTCCCTGGCGCTCACCACTGATGGACGCGTATACGAGTGGGGCAATATTTATGCGTCAGTTGCTTTCAATTCGAACTTCCGCAAATGTTCACCAGTTTTGATACAATTTGAAAATAATCATCAAATTAAAAGTATTTTTTGTTCAACTCGTCAATCATTTGCCATAACAGTCGAGGGTTTGGTATTCAGTTGGGGTTACAATTATTTCTATCAATTGGGACATGGTGATACGGATGAATATATGTATTCACTCAAATTGATGTCACCCAAATTGATCCCAGGTTTAACTGACATAACCTCAATCCATACAGCATCAGATTCTGAAAATGACACCAGATTCACGTGTTTTGTATCTAAAAATAACTGCATATATTTTTGTGGTCAGTATAAAGATGATATGCAGCAAGTACAATTGCAAAGCACACCGGTACAAATATCATTAAAACTAAATGTGCAACAGGTTGAAAATTATTATTCGTTTTTATTCCATTCTAATGTGTTGATACAAAATGGTGATGTCATTTGTGGGATTGAATCACCTAGTAGAGTGGTTGAATATAATTATAATAATTTTGTTGATTACTATGCCAATGAAGCTAAATTAAGTTATAATACATTATATATCAATACAAGTGAACCAAAATCACAATTTAATCAAGATATAAACACAATTTCACCGGATAATATTAATTCAGATGATGGTAGATATTATTTATAATAAAAATTAATATATAACAATTATTCATTTTATAAGCAGGATCATCTAATGTGGAAAATAAAATTAGTGAAACAAAAACGCAATTACATTCACAACTAAATACTACATCACTTACGACCAAAGATTCAAATAAAGGTTTTAATGTTTATAAAATACAGTATATTTTCTGTTAATATATATTTCAAACTTTCATTAAAATTAGGAAATAATTTGTTTGAAAATCATTACAAAAATCTTTTCGAGGAGTTATTGGATAAACCTCTGGGTTCGGGAGGTTTTGGAACCGTATTTAAAGTACAGCATAGAATCGATGGACACATATATGCCGTCAAAAGAGTTGGACTAAAAAGTGAAATTATAATTATAACTAATTTTACATAAAAATAAAAATTATAAAAAAAATATTTTCAGACTTTACTGAGGAATACATACAACGAGTCTATAAAGAGGTTCAGAATTTAGGAGCCGTTCGCTCAGAATATTGTGTTCAGTATTACAACTCATGGCCTGAAGGCAAACACCTCTACATTCAGATGGAGTTCTGTTCACAGAATCTGCGGAATATTCTTGAAGTGAAACCACAAGTATTTGGGCGACAAATAGGAGAAGCCATGGATTGTGTCGAGTATTTCATTTCGTGTGAAATATTACGACAAACCTTAGAAAGTGTTGAGTATTTGCATGAATTGAATCCACAGAATCATTCACAGAGACCTCAAACCAGAAAACATATTAATTGCTGAAAATATAAGGAACGGTAGATTTGTTAAGTTATGTGACTTTGGTTTGGCTGTTGAGCACCAAAGGGAAACTCAAAGTCACTCCAAACACACGGGAACTCCTAAATATATGGCCCCAGAATTGTATCAATCAAAGTATACTGTAAAAGTGGACATCTATAGCCTGGGTATTATTTCAATGGAATTGTTCGACATATCATTAGAGTATGTTTTAAAGTTTAATTTTATTTATCTTAGATTTTTATTCATTTTATATTTTTAAGGGACAATGAACTGGATAAATATATTTCAACGTCATTTCACGAGAAGATAGTAAATATATTACAAATATTTGGATCAATGATATCAGTTGGGCCTGGTATTAGACCAAGGTGTAGTGATATATTACATGGAAGTGATCAGTGGTCACTTAGCAAGTACATTATTGAAGCAAATATGAGTGAATTTAGTCGATTTATAAATCAATTCAAATCCGATGATTGCTTCATATTCAATGAACTTATTTCATATAAATTACTAATTAATCAAACTAGCAAAGTTGTTCCAGCTAATTTACAAAGTAAACCAGATAGACCTGAACATGCGAAAGGTTATATCATTATGTTGATAATTTAACAAATTAGTAGTATAATTAATTTCAAATATATAATGTCTATTAATTTCTATGATTAGGTGTAATCCCTGCGAGTGAGTCGATTAGTAAATCACGTGATAATGAATCCAATGTCTCGACCGGAGGTGTGCAGAGTTTACGCGAGAAGTTTGAAATGTTGTCCCAAAATAGCAAAACTGGCAAATAATACCTACAACTCAAGGAATACAATGTTTTTATACTTTCCAGCATTTATTTAAAGTTAATATTTCTCTATTTTTGTAACATTTCCAATACTATTCATTTGAATGTGAATATTCTTGAAGTGCTATGTTTTCTAATATAAAATTGAATTTTTCTTATATATTGATAAACTTTTGATAAATACTTATCATTTTTTACAAAAACCTAGTGAAATAAGTTCTATTAAAATACGTAAATATAATTTTCAAAAACTATTACCTTGTCTGTATATTATTCTTTTATCTTATTTAACATTTATTATTATTAATTATTAATTATTATTATTGAAATATTTTAAATAGTTCTAAACAGTATGTTTATGTTATAATAATAATTTGATAAATAATAAATACAATGTATAATGCAAATGTAACTTATTTTGAATAAATTGTAATGTATTATTTCACTGAAAAGGTTATATTCAAATTATTTTTAACAATAGAAACAATTTGAAATTAGCTAGAAGTGAGAGATAATGTGAATATGACTACATTATGTCAAATCATAATGCCACTTACAAGCAGTGTGACCAACCGTCCTTTATTGGAGAGGACAGTCCTCTATTTATGGTGTCTGTCCTCTGTGCTTTAAATGAGAAATAGTGAACATTGAATGTCCTTTATTTGTGAAAATTATAAAATGCCTTATTTAGAAAAATAATTGCAACATAAAACTGCTATGTAAATTGCATTTCACATTATAATCATAATAAAAAACATTATCATTTAACTAAAATTCGTTTAAGTGCAGAAAATTTATATGAAAATATGTAAAAAAACTAATAACAAAATTAGTCAACAATTTCTGTTGTTAGTGAGATCAGCAGAAAAAAATATTTTCAAAAAATTGTAATTCAATTCCACTATAAAATATGTTGTCCACTATTTGTCCTCTATTTATTCAATNAAAAATATTTTCAAAAAATTGTAATTCAATTCCACTATAAAATATGTTGTCCACTATTTGTCCTCTATTTATTCAATTATTTTATTAAAATGTCCACTAATTACGAAACTTGAGTTGGTCACACTGCATTGAAAAGAGTTTTTGTATTACTATTTTGTTGTTTACGTTTTCAATGGCAATATTCAATGTAAAAATGCAAACTTTGACCTGCTCTAGGACAGTTATTTTAATAGATATTTGAAAATTTTAAAATGCTAATCTTGTTCATTTTTTGAGCTCTATTCAGTTAACTAATTAGATATACTCAAAAACTTCTAGAATAGTCACAAAAAAATATCTACCTTTCCTCCCGGTGCTCTGATTTAATAAAATATTTTTATATTTTATATTGATAGAGAATTAAATTATCTACATTTTCCATATCATAACTTTCCAAAATTCCTATTCTTGTTAATGCTATAAATTGTTAAAAGTTTGATTTTTAGACATACCGGGCCTCCTAGGCCAATAATTATTGATTTTTGGATAAAATAATTTTTCATGTATCTCCTACTTTTTTATGCTCTTTCAAATGAGCTATAGTTTGCCAAGATGTGAATTATAGTTTTTAAGTTATAGAATAATTTACATAAACTACCTGTGCCGAGCTACCGGTGCTCGAATCAACCTGTCTCTTCGGGAACACATGTAAGATTTAAAACCATAGTTGGGGTTTAAATCGATTAAAAGTAAATGTTCTAGTTAAGAAATCATCAAATTTTTACTAAAGCAAAGGCATTGCGGAAACTTTTTTCCGGATCCGATAGATTTATTTGCTTACAATTCATACTCCACACTGAACAATTCATAAGTAGTCATTCCCAGACTATAAATGTCGCATTTATTTGTGTATTTTATAATGCTCATCCTAACTTCGGGTGCCATATATTTAAAAGTACCCACACCTCCCGTGTGATTAGGATTACCCTGATTATGAAGTGCAGCCAAGCCGAAGTCACATAACTTCACGAATCGACCCTCTCTTGCGTTTTCGGCGATCAATATATTGTCGGGCTTAAGGTCTCTGTGAATGATTTGTCGATTCAATTCATGTAAATATTGAACACATTCCAAGAGTTCCTTAAATATTTCACAAGTAATGAAGTATTCGATTAAATTCATGGGTTCTCCCGTTTGTCGACCAAAAACCCGCCCTTTGTTTTTGATAATAGATTTAAGGTTTTGTGAATAATAATCCATTTCAATATATGAATAGTTGGTTTCAAACCAATATCTAGATAGATTAACATTAAACGGCGATCTTATCGTAGATAATTTCGAGATTTCTTGAAATATTTTCAAATTTTTCTCCAAACTCTGTTTTATGTCTTCACATTCTGTTCCAATTAATTGATATAACATTTGAATATAACATCATTAATTTTAAATGTCAAATTATTTTGATCTTTAGCAATTAAAATGTAATCAATCATATTCTTAAGATAATTTTAGATAATGAAAAATAATTTACCTTCAATTTTAATTTGTTTTATAGCATAAATTTCTTGTGATATTCCCTTTTTTTTTACTTTATATACTTTACCGAATGAACCAGTTCCAATATATAAAAGGATAATATATTGTTCTTCCAAGATATTTTCATTAACTATATAAAAATTATATTTAAATAAATATTGTTATTATAATGTTAGTATTATTAACATTAATGTTCACATGAATTGTTAATTAAAAATATATTACTGGTAAAACGACAAATACATATTTTATAATTTAGGTGATTTAAGTTAAAAATCTTATATAATAATAATATGTAAGTCACTCTATTAACAATTAAATGTATCCTCCAAATTATTCAGTTACATAATCCTACATTATGTTTTATAATCTCATTAACAATCATAATATACTCAAAGAATTAACTATCTCTACGCAATAATAATTAATTACTTAAAAACGGATGATAAAAACTTAATCTTCTCTTCATGGAGCTATAAAGCTATACTTTGTATAGAAATCTACTATGGTAAGCGAGCCATTTTAGTCCTTATATTGAAACATATTAGATCTCGTCATAGAAAATGTATATTACAAAACTGGTGTTTGTGAACTCCATTTATTCTTAAACTAACCATGATAAAATTAAGCCATTTAAAAAGAATTTATAGAATTTGATTTTGATTTTGTCAAAGACATTATGTCTCTACACTATGTTTAAGGGAATAAATAATTATATTTTGTACAGCAAGTACTATACTAGATAAAATCCTTTAATTTAAAGTTAATGTTAATGAAAAATTCCTAAAATAGGTACTCGGTTATTTAAAATTTACTTTCAAATTCAGTTATCAGATTAATTATTAATGTGTAGTTTTTGCTGTACAAACAATGACTATTTATACCCTTAATGGGGAACCCGTTAGGTGTTAGCAAATTGTGCCAAGATATTCTGTAATAACACAAACTATATGACCATATCGACCATTTAAATCAATAAAACTTGGGAAATATCATCAAAAAGTCCCGTTAATCCAATAATAGTCACTGGTGACATGCACATTTTAAATGTTAAATAACATTATAAAAATGGATTGCTATTCAAAAATACAATAAATTTTTATATGAATTCATAGACTTATATTTTCAGTAAATATCACATTTTAAATTAAAATTTGACGAATAATTTTTGTCAAAGTATTTTTAAAGTGCCGTTTATGATTTATATATAACTAAAACGTTATTTAATCTATAAAATGTGCATGTCACCAGTGACTATAATTGGATTTACAGGAATAATTGATATTATTTTCCAAGTTTGATCGATTCAAATGGGCGATACGGTCATATAGTTTATGTTATTACAGATTATACTGGCACAATTTGCTGTCACCTAACGAGGTTCCCAATTTACTATTAAATGGAGTTCACAAACTTTTTGCAGCTGTGAATTTTCTATGACAAAAACCAATGTATTTTCAATGGAAAACCTCTTTTTTGGTAAACTTAAATTGTGCAGTTACCATGGTGAATTTCAATATAATAAAAATATTTTTACAACCCAAAACGAAGTGGCTATAAATCCATGAAAGGATTAAGATTGGATTATACGTTTTGGAGTAATTCATTTCTATAGCGTAAAGATAGTTAATCCCCTGATTTATAACATTTTTAATTAGTATATGATTTCTTTCAGCGTTACTAAGTAATATAGCATACAATGATTCAATTAAAAATTTTATAAATATACTGTATTTACCTATATAATCTTGAACATTTTTACTTTTAACAGCAGCAATTAACTTATTCTCAATTTGCGGAATTTGTTGTATGTTTATTGTTTTAAATGTTACACAGATGGTATCAAGAATCGCTTCAAGTATGGTTGTATAAGACATTTTTATAAAATCTGTTTTATAAATCCCGTAAACTTCGTTTTCACCTTTCGCGAAGCACAAATCGGAAGGTTTATGGGCATCAATATTTACAAATTCAATAATTTGAACGTCTGTTTGCAGAAGCACTGGGTGTTTGTTAATATATTCTTTGTTGTTCTTTAGGTATTTGCCGCAAATATATATTAGACCATCACAAGTTAAAAAATGTGTTATATAATCACAACAGGTAATATTTTTAACATTGAACATATTTGTTATTATTTTGGGTCTTGGTTGGAAACCCAATTCCTCATGACCTAATTGATAATTCTCATTGTCACCCCAACTATATACCAGACCATCTAATGTTATTGCGAATTTCTTCATTTCGTAGCAATAAATCGATTTAATTACACATTTATCCGGGAACACAATTTTATAAGGTTTATATTTGGAGAAATTGTACACATGGTCATTTAACGTATAACTACCCCACGCGTATACGTCGCCATTTGACGTGAGAGCCAAGGAATTAGCAGTTCCGCAGCTTATATCGCAAATATCCTCATTGTCACTAAATACTATACATTCAGGTGTTAAATAATTGCCAACTGGTGTCAACTCCCTGCCCAATTCACCAAAACAATTGTGTCCCCAACCGTATACGCGGCTGTCACTTGTCAATCCCAAAACACAAGTCCGACTGTTAAAATAATTTTGAATAGATTTATGGCATAACCCTTCTATTATAACGGGTGAGTAAACTTTTCTATTGTGACCCAATCCAAGTACACCCCAATTATTAGACCCCATTCCATATACGGTGTCATCAGTGGTGGCGAATAATATGTTATAACCACCAGGTACATTTGTATATTCGTTGTGTTGATAAAAAACTTGGAATAATTTGACCTGATCCTTTAGGTTTTGTGGAATATATCTACAAATTGGAAATTTATCTAATATTGATGACATTATTAATATATATATAATATATCATTTAAATTTCTCACACAAACACTTCATATGTAATTCACAAATATTTAAAAATATAATTAATTTTATCCTATTCTTACTTAGAATAAAATTACTAGCTACCGGGTATTTTAATCACTTTAAATATAAATAAATTACAGTTTAATCCTGTACAATTAGTTTATAAGAAATACTTGTTACGACTAATACGTTTAAACCTCTCGTCGTTGAAAACATGAAACAATTGAATTCATCGAAAAATATTTTTTTAAGTTTTATTAATTTTTTTCGTTAAACTTGTGTTTCATTGTGTGAATCATTGAACACCTGTTCCTACATAGGCTTCACATCACTTGTGTGTATGGATTGGCTATTACTGGACTCCACTGCCGATAGAGTGGACATATTTGTCACATTCTTTTGGTCCACATTTTACACACAATTAGCAAATGATTTCATTAAAACTGTATTTCATTAGACATTAACTATAATTAAGTCGCAGACTTTGGGTGTGGTTTGAAACAAACACAATTGTAATGCCTATTGTCATAGTAATCAGTAAATTATTATATAGGGCAGATAATTTGTACTTACTTAAATATGATTAGATATCATATACAGTATAATAAATTTCATACAATACAAGTAATGTTAAATATTGAAAAAAATGAAAAACTATTAAAATTTATATTATTTTTTGATACGAATACTGTATAGCTATATTTAGCTAAATTAATCCGTTAATACTGTATTATTAATGTCATATTAATGTATAAACATGTTTAAATACAAAAGGCTACAAACACTATAACGGGGCACACAATTAGTTAATTTTCTCAACAATTAAGCCCATTATATTGATTGACCCCGCAAATTAATTAATTAAACCTAATCAAAAAGAGTACCAAGTTTAAATTATTATCAATTCTGAATTTAATTTTTAATTTCAATGATCTAATAAAATAACATTTTAAAAGTGTTTGAAAGTCATGAAAAATTATAAGTTTTTAATTTATATATTATTTAATAATTCAATTATTAGTGGACAGATTTTAACAAATAAGCACTCAAATTAACCAGGAAGAATCACTTAATAAGATTAGCAGTATTAAGAATTTTTATTATGTCAGGATCAAATTTTATGCAACTAAATCAGTAATAAACACTTTTATAATTTTTTAAGACCAATAAAAAACTTAAGATATAATTGTAAAATTTGGATAATTTTTATTTAATCAACGTGTTTTTAATATTTCATTGTTAATTTAATTATTTTATGGTTAATATAATATTATAAGCTCAATTGATTATTATTTTTTAATTTTTTCAATAAAATTACTTTTTTAAGCAAAAATTTGTTTAAAAAGTTATGAAATTTTTAGAAACATTTTGTTAATTATCAAGATTTTTATATTAATTAATTCTTAATTATAAATTTATACTCAATTATCTAACTATTTTACATAAATAAATTAAGTTTCCGATTATCGGATTTGACCTCCCGACGGGTTTAATTTAGTTTAAGGTCAAAAACATAGTTTTATAATTTATTATTGTTAAAGCAAATGTAATAAATTACTAGAATATATGTTTCTGATTAATTTGCAGGGTCAATCAATATAATGGGCTTAATTGTTGAGAAAATTAACTAATTGTGTGCCCCGTTATAGTGTTTGTAGCCTTTTGTATAATATAAAATTTAAAAATTAATATGAATTATTTAATAAAATATATTAAGTTCTATTATTTAGTTATTTTTATATAAAGATTATGTTAAGGTTTAGGTTTTGGTTTATGTTTAAAAAAGCTAATCAGTGAATTATTTGGCTATAATTAATTTGAGATTTAACCTGACATGTTGTGACACATAATATTATTATCAAATTATTTAATTATATCATATTTGAAAATAATTAATACCGATTTAGAAATAAACTTACCTTAACAATAATACATAGCTTAACAAATAATTACAAATATTTTTATATACCGTAACAAATAGGTTTATAAAAATTAGTTAATTTTGAACATGTATTAGAATATAATCTGTTGAAGTTTATTTAATTGTTCTGGTAAGTTTGTTTTAAATATTTTAAATTGGATCAAATACAACAAACAACAAACTTAGCAACAAATCAAACTATTTAAAACAATGTCTAACTAATGCTTACGAAATTTTGTTGTATTAAATAATTTACTTTATTAACAAAATCATTATTAATAGATAAGAGTTAATCTAATCTAGATCATTTATGGTTGTAATATGGGTTTATTTAGGTTTAAAAATATTAATTTAGGTTGACTAAAAATATTAGACTATTTAAATAAATACAAACTAAATCAACGATTATAAAAGTAATTTACTGTATATCACATAATAAACAACATTATTACATTATAACAATACTAATTATAAAATTAATACTGATGTAATTAATAAAACAATCAAATAAATTTTAAACTATTAACTGTAACACAATAATTTCATATTTATAAAAACCATACAATATATATATTTTCCTAAACATTTAATACCAATAATATCCAAAATACAAATTAATATAGTTTTCACACTAAAGATATTTTGCTATTTGTAATATTTGTCATTAATGTACTGTAGTAAACAATGATAAAAGTCACATTCAATAAACAAACTAATTAAGTTACATCAAGTTATTATAAAAAGTAATTTAAAACAGAAACTATTACTATCTATAAACTGTAATTAAACATTTGAATACTTTTAATAGTCAACAAATAATTTGAACAAACCTTTAATAACAAGTGTATCCCAAATACATTACTCAATACATCACTTGAATGTGTTTCTAATCAATTCAATGTTTAAAAAACAGGCCTAAAAACGGGATTTGTTTGATAGTAGTTTGGATTCCTAATGAATGGTATGTTTTGAGTATTGATTGGGTTGTAGTTTTGAGATATGTTTGGCATATAATGTTGTACTGTGTATGGAAAGGGAGGAATACCTGTCCCCTCAATCACATGTGGTCCTCTTGATTGTGGTCTCATTTGTTGCCAATAATTATAGCCATTATTAGGTCTTTCATTAGTCATATGATAACTGTTTCGCCGATTGTTTGCATTGACAGTGAAGTCATTGTTGGGTTGCAATGGATTTCCTTGTGGTCTGAATCTGATGTCTTGTTTATCATAATTTTGGTTAAAATTCTGATTACTTTTATTTTGATGTCTTCCTCTGAAATGAAATTGATATCCATTTCCTCTGTTTTGGTGATTATTTCTGTAGCTATTGTTCTGATGATTAGGTTTTCGTTCATTTTCATATGATTTCTGATTTTCTTCGAGTTTCTGCACTTTTGCTGAGATTTTCGTGATTTCGGTGATAATTGTTTTGAATTTAGTTTCAATTGACTTCTCATTCACTGTTTGCGGCGATTGCTGTCCATTCAGTTGAGAATATGTTTGAGAGATACTTGAGTCCAGTATATCACCCAAAATATTATGTGTTTCATTATTAGTCACATTTGTGGGCGTTTTCATGCATTCATTTTCAATATGACATGTTTTCTTAATCACAATTTCCTTTAAATCATTTAAATACTGTTTAATTTTGTCTCTTCCGATATGACCAGAAGTGGTGTTGATTTCAGTGATAATTGATTCATACTTAGCATTAAAACACGTATCAACATGTGTTTGACATGCACTTTTTATATGCCACAACATTACAAAGTTCATAATTTGATAATTTAATAAATAATTTAATAAAAAATACATAAATTCTAAGAATTCACTTGAGAAGTAAGTTATGTCATTTTATAAATAAACTTATCTGGTAATAAATTAAACTATTTCATACAAATACTAAAACTAGTAACGATTATATGACAATTCACTATACAGTATACGCTAATACTGTATAATTTGTTAATAAAATCCTTTATTTACTTATTAATACATAAGGTTTATACTGTAAATTTGACCAAGATAATTTTGGTTACTATATAGCATTTTGTTTACAGTTGCCAAACTGGTTGACCAAATTATAATTAATGCTTTTATAAGCTGTAAATAATATTTGAATACTTTTATAGTCCATAAATACTTATTGTATACTTTTAATATTAATTGTATCCCAAATACTATATAAACACTGAAATGTGATAGTAATTCAATTCATTGAATGGCAAATAATAATATCATAACAATTTTGTGAATCATTATTTGTTCATTTGGGATATATTTTATATTAAATTCAATTTGTAATTATAATCTGGTTAATTAAATACAATAATCATACAATTTCTCAATGTTTATAACAAAGTTTTAACACTATTTGCAAGTTTGATACCAAAGGTATTTCTCAATCTATGGTTTGATATTTAAATTAACTTTTAGTAACTTTTACTTCTAATTTTACTTTATAATTAATTTTGGGTAAAAATTATATCATTCGTGGGTTTATCGATTTAGTTTAATAAATTAATTAATTAAATATCACATTTGAGTGTTTATAAAGTTTTATATTTAGGATATAATTATAATTAAAAGTTTATGCAAAGTATTTATGGACTATAAAAATTATTCAAATGTTTTGTTACAGTTATTTTATAGTTAATAAGTTATTTAATTATTTTATAACTTAAATATTTGCCTGAACATAAACAAGCTAAATTAAATTTAACTAATTTTTATAAATAACTTGCTATTATAAACATTTTAAGTATCTTTTTAAAAATAGTAGCATGCAAACCTAAACAAAAGTCATTTGGTATGAAAATAAAACTGTATATCACGTAATAAACAGTCTGTTTAAAGTCCGACGTTTAAATCCGAAAACTTTGCATTTAAATGTAAAAATCGAAGTAACAATAGTTGTTCACGAAAATTGACCCTGATTGTGCCACAAAATACTGCAAATAAAGCATCGATGAGGCCATCCTTTTCCCCAATTTGCAGGACATCTCGAGTTTGCAGTTATCGTTGTTTAAGTCAAAGAAAGTCATGGCCTCTGAGGCTATGGTCGACAGATTGGCTGACATTATGCCACCGATTGTGGACAACAGGTCATCGGACTGGGATCGGGACTTAAACACCGGACTCGTCTTAACCGTCCCATAAATATGTCATTATATATAAAGTGTTTTAAAGTTTGCAACTTTTTAATTTTCTTAATTTATTATAAAAAGTAATTCATAAATGTAACATTACGTTTTATAACCTGTAACTAAACATTTAAATAATTTTTATGGCCCATAAATATTTTGTATAAAAATTGAACAAAAAGTGTATCAGAAATCGGATTATCTATATATCATTTCAGTGTTTAAGTCATTTGGTTAAGTTTGTAATACAAATACAAACTTTTTATGCTACTATAAAAGTATATGTTACTACTATACTAGTATATGTTAGTTATGTTAATTAAAATGTTATTAATATTTATTCATGTTATTCGTGAAAATTAGTTGAATTGGTTTAACTTGTTTTTTGTCACTATTGAACTCACTAAAATATTTACATACTTTTTATAAACTAACTAAATATTTGAATAATTTGACATTTAGTTTGCAAAATAATTATATTTTGACTTAAAATATTCAATGAAAAACTTGTTGTCATTTAAATAAATGAATTTTAGTGTGGAATCAGTTTTAAGACAATTCTCATGAATAGACCATAAGTTATATTCGGATAATACTTGTGAACACTCGGGTCGAGTGCTATGAATGAGAACACACATCGATTCTATGATTTGATCCAATTTAATGAATTTGTCGTATACTTCATACCCCGAGTAAATACTCAACTCCGGGGAACTGTAATCAAGAATATTAATACATTTTAGTGAATTGTTATATGTCTATAAACTTAACGTCAAAATAATTACTTAAAATCATTCAAATTAAACAATTTGTAAGCAATGATAGCAAGGCTATAAATATCCGCATTCGGTGTATATTTCGTTTGAAGTTTAACTTCCGGTGCCATGTATTTAAGAGTTCCCACTCCTGTTGTATGACTTACGGAGGAATTGGAGTGCAGTGACGCCAACCCAAAATCAGCCACTTTAAAATATCTGCCATTCCTTACATCCATCGCCACTAATATATTGTCGGTTTTTACAGATTACAAAAACCTTACGGAATGTAAAAAAGAAGTGGAGAAATTGATAAAAGTTAGGTCAGAATATTGTGTCCAATATATAGATCAATGGGCTGATAACAAAGTGTATTACATTTGTA
>CAJPVJ010001115.1:0-17985 GCA_905397405.1 Oppiella nova
CCGCACTACAAAGACATTGAGGGAACATAGGTTTATACACACCGGGGTTAAGCCATACGCATGTTATTGGCCGGGATGTACATACAGGAGCAGTCAAAATGCCAACGTTAAGAAGCATTACACACAAGTGCATGAAAAAATTAAATAAATTACTAATTATTACATTTGTATAATATTACGTAAATAAATAAGTAAATTAATTAAATAAAGCTTTATTTTCAAAAATTTTAAGACAAACTTTAGTATACTTTAACTTTATGGACAATCGTAATGTAGTGAGTATAATACATGTGTAAATTGAGCTAACAGTCCCTTCAGTCCCCATAAGAGAGATAACCGTCACTCCTATGAGTGTTTGGTTTGCATTCAGTTTTGAATCAAAACTTTTGAATGAATTAATTGATTGCGTGACCAAACGGGTGAAGAAGTCCAGTGACAATCCAATGGCCAAACAGACCAAAATCACCGCATTCTTCACCTCAGTCTCAGATAATGGTATCGATTCAAGTGATAGACAATTGTCTTACAAACCAAACCACAAACTCATTGCTCAACAAAGCGGACAAAAGCGGAAAGTGACACCAAATGAAGAAGTGGTGATCAATGGTGTGAAGCGAGACACCGGTCGCACAAAGTTTGCCAGAAGTGGTCCAAAGATATGTCCCTTTTATAAGAAGATCCCAAACACTCGGTTCGTTGTGGACGCCTTCAGCTACGGCTCAGTACCGGGTATTGAGATCTACTTCTTAACGCACTTCCATTCCGACCATTACGTGGGTCTCAAGAACTTATTCACTCATGAGATCTGTTGTTCGCCAATCACTGCCTCATTAGTGAGGAATCACTTCAAAAGCGCTGTCTTTCGCGTGAATGTCATCGAAGTGAACGAAACGCGAGAAGTGTTGGGAACGAGAGTGACCTTTCTTGAGGCCAATCACTGTCCCGGAGCTGTGGTTATACTCTTTGAGTTGACCAATGGTTACCGTTATCTACATACCGGGGACTTCAGGGCCGACCACTCGTTCTTTGCATACAAACAACTCATTTGCCGACCAATTGATACTATCTTTCTGGACACCACTTATTGTGATCCCAAATACGACTTTTTACCACAAAAAGACATTCTAAAGACAATTGTCTCCATTTCTAGTGAACATAACAATAAAAACTCTAATTTACTGATAGTTTGCGGCACTTATAGTATCGGCAAAGAGAATGTCTTCATTGCGATCGCAAAAGCCCTGAATCTGAAGGTTTGGACGGATCCTAAGAAACAAGAGATTTATAAATGTTATAAAAGCGCTGAAATGAATGAATTATTAGTCCCATATAGACATCAATCAAGAGTTCACGTATTGGGCATGAATTGCTAGTTACTTTGACATTAACTTAACTTAAAGAAAACATTTCTCAAAGAAAACTTTACTTAAACACTAATCAAAAATCTCGTTATATAAGTTCTTAAGTTACCAGACATGCTGCTCCACAACCGGAAAGGGCCGACCGGTTGGGAGCACAACAAGAACTCGAAGAATGGGCTCAAGATTAGGAAATTCAAGAACATAACAATTTGTGGTCAGAATTGGTTTAATGAGTTTTACCGGTATATAAAATGTTTGACTGATTTGTATCCAACAGGTATTGAATACAGCGAACACTCGAGTTATACAGAATTAGAGCGTTTTGTGTCCTTCTTTAAGCCCAAAAGAGTGATTCCAACCGTTAATAACACAAACCAATTAAGTCGAGACAAAATGAACGCTTTGTTCAATCAATGGATCAACTCTTCCGATGATTCCGCAGACATTCAAGAAATCCCCACTTTTCGGTTTTATTTACCAAGCGAGTACTCAACCTAGTTGTTTTGTGTTCTTACACTCTTTCTTAACCTAGGTTATCAGTAACGTCTGTTAATTACGGATAAAACTTATAACTTTACTTGAAAATTATTTGTATACTCAATTGTATTAATTGAAATACCGGTTATTTTATCAATAAAATCAAAGTCTAATTGTTTACGAGTACAGTATTTGATAAAAAATTTATTATAAGAGTTTCGATTAAAGTCTTTATTCTTAAGATTCTAGAAAAGCCAAAATAAATGGTTCGCTCATGAGTTGGATCAACAAAACACAAGAATGTGAGAAAGAATTGGATCCAATAGTCATTGCAGACAATTAATGCCTATTTTGAATATTGAAATGAACTTTTAAGTTTGTATACTCAATTGATAGGCTTTCTGTAAGAGAGAACTATCTCTAAATACAAATATATGAATAGTAATTATGAGTTATATTATAAACTATAGGTAATGTATGAATTTAATGAATGGTTATGAAGGTATGAATGTATGAAAATTAGTTTTTGTATATTAATAATTAAATTAAACTAATATAATTTTTTGAATTTATATTTTTATGAATATACTGTAGTATTGAATACTAAGATAAACTTTTATCACCTATCATGCATTCATTAAATTCATACATTACCTATAGTTTATAATATAACTCATAATTACTATTCATATATTTGTATTTAGAGATAGTTCTCTCTTACAGAAAGCCTATCAATTGTATTAATTGAAATACCGGTTATTTTATCAATAAAATCAAAGTCTAATTGTTTACGAGTACAGTATTTGATAAAAAATTTATTATAAGAGTTTCGATTAAAGTCTTTATTCTTAAGATTCTCTTTAAGGTGTTTTGAACGTTGTTTCACTTGTTTGGTGTGAAGTTATGTCACATCCGAGTGAATGACTGCAATAAACAGTCGGAATGAGTCAATCCAACAGTTACTACACTTTGGTCTAAAAATATCGATTGTTTGAACGCAACTCACATCTCACGAGTCATTCATAGAATCGCTTCAATTGAGTGCAAAACACAAACAGAATATATTAGTTGTTATTCCACTGAATATTTATAATTCAATTCAATTCACACGATAAACATGTTTTCAAATAAAAATCTATTTCTGAAGTGTTGTAAATATAATAAATTGTTATTTAATAATAATCGCCGAAATATATCCCATTTTAGGAATAAATTTATTGGAAATAATTTGTTGAATTGTAATTCTGTTGATAATTTAATAGTATCTCAGAATAAACATAATTTAGATCACATTTGCCGCAACTTTCAAAGTGGCTATTATTCTTTGTTTCCGCAAAACTTCATCAGAAATAATAAGAATCTTACGAATGAAGACAATTTACTTAAGTTTGTCTCAAATTATTGTTTTAATTCTAAAAATTCAAATCTCATTATTTAAAATGATATTAATTTTCTAAATCTGTTTGTTTTGAAGAAATGACGAACTCTTCGACTATTTATTTGATTTATTCAAAGACCAAAAACAAGCCTTAAATGTCGGGAAATTTTTATCGGGGTTAGCAGAGAAGGGAATTAAGAAAACCGATCCGCGTTTGGATAAAATGGTTGAAAGACTCAAAGCTATTCTCATGGAAAGGAAAGAGAGCGGGAATATAGAGGGACTGACTCTCGATAAGGATCTCTTCAAAAGTGTATTTCAAGAGAACCTCATTCTCTTCAGCAGAGCCTTTAGACATGATTTCGTTGTCCCCGACTTCACTGATTTCTGCAAATATATCGAAGAGTTTTATTGGAAATGTAAGGCAAATATTGGAGGCAAAGTCGCCGCTTATATCCCACAGTTGGCTAAATTTAATCCGGGTATGACCTCCCAATCTTTATCCCATTTGTATTATTATTATATTATGTAATCCCATTGACAACAGAATACTGGGGCGTAAGTGTCTGTACAGTCGATGGGCAGAGATATTCAATCGGAGACACAAACATTCCGTTTACGATTCAGTCGACTGGAAAGCCTATCAATTATGCGATAGCATTGAATGAGTTGTCCTGCAATGTTGTGCACAAATACGTGGGTCAGGAGCCCAGCGGCCGTATGTTCAACGAACTCGTACTCGACTACAATCGCAAACCCCATAACCCGATGGTAAACGCCGGCGCTATCGTCATCTGCTCTCTACTCATGCATCTCATCAAAGTATTTATCGTTTCGTTTGATTTTATTTTTCAATTCTTTTCTCTATTTTCTATGAACTTTGTCTCAATTCTTTAGCCAGAGATGAGACACTCGGAGAAGTTTGATTGGGTCAGCAATTACTACAAGAGTCTGTGCGGCGGTGAGTACCTGGGCTTCAATAACGCCACTTTCCTGTCCGAGAGAGAGGCCGCCGACAGGAACTTTGCCATCGCTTACTATATGAAAGAACATAAATGTTTTCCCGAAGGATCCGTCCTCAAGGATGTCATGGATTTTTATTTTCAGGTTATTTTACTAAACTGTCATTTATTAGACAATCATTACTTATTGAAGTTAATTATGACTACAATATAGATGTGTTCATTGGAAGTGAACTGCCATTCCGTTAGTGTAATGGGTGCCACTCTGGCTAATGGAGGCATATGTCCCATCACTAACCAGACAGTAATCAACAATTCTTCGGCGGTTAGAGATTGTCTATCACTAATGCATTCGTGCGGAATGTATGACTATTCCGGTCAGTTTGCCTTCAGAGTAGGTCTTCCCACCAAATCAGGTGACAAAGCATTGAAAAAAATAACAATTCTTAAAATATAACTAAAAATGTAAAATTGTGTGAATTGTGTGGACAGGGGTTTCGGGATCAATGATGGTTGTGGTGCCTAATGTAATGGGTATCTGTTGTTGGTCTCCAGCTCTGGACACGTATGGAAACTCTGTGCGAGGGGTGGAGTTTTGTGAGGACTTGGTGTCCACATTCAACTTCCATCACTACGACAACCTCTTCCATAGCAGACATAAAATGGATCCCCGGAAGAGAGGCTTTACCTCCAGACCAAACTCTTACGGCAATAATATATAATAAGTTATTATATTAATAGTAATTATTATTAATAACTGTTGAGGTGCTTCTCATTATACTGTAGTAACTTAGTTATAATATAAATAGTAAATTGTATTGTTATTTCATCGGTAACAGTTATTGTACATCTCATTAATAAATATTTTTATTATATACCTTAAAGCATAGCAATTAATTTGCCGATAAATCATAAGATCGGTTTGTTATAAATTTTGAGAATTTATTAAAAATAAAAAATTAGTCATATATTCTGTTCACATGATACTGAATTAACTATATTTTAAAAATAAAAATATATTTAAAGAATGTGTGATATTGTAAAATAGATTCACTTTACTGTTAACACAATTTTTATCACAAAATTGTTGGCTTTTTCAGGTCAGGGATTGTTTGTGTTATTCATTTGTATTCAGTGCTAGTATTGAATTGAAGCAAATATTCAAAAACATAAGTTTTAAACATTTTTAATGTAATTTTTTCAATAAAATAAATCTGTGTATAGCAGAGTATAATATAAATATTTGAGTCTTTAAATATTAGAGTTAAAAATGCATTTAATTAATGGACAATAAATTGTGCCAAAAAATTTGCAAATCCAACGATTACAATAGAGTAGAGAAATATATATTGGATTAAAGGTATGGGTCGTCCAGTCATTCGCTTAGCCTTCAGGTATGCGAGAGGGGGGAGACTGAAGATGTATACCAGTGCTGAGAAACTACCGCAATATCGGATGATTGCACCGATATGTGGGTAATAGAGTGCAAACGACACACACAGTGTGACCAACACTGCATTCATACCAATAATATGTAAATATCCGGCGCTTGCGTTTGGGATCAATAGATGCATGACTTGTATCCGAAGCATAAGAACCAGAAGTGGGAATAGACTGAACACTTGCAGCAATAGAAAGGCACGCGTTATAAACGCCAGGATATCGTTGCTCTCAAAGTTATCCAGGAAGTTGTCTTTGAGACAATCCTTAGGAATCGGGAAACTGATATATATTAGAGAAGCAATCATAAGATAAGTGGAAGCCACCAAAATGTATGCGATTCCCAAATCTCTTCGGTTGTTCTCTGGGTTCCTATTGGTCCGCAACAGAGATATCACACAATTGTGTATAAAGAGGGCTAAACCCAGTATTCCCGACATAACCGGGAAATTCCAGTCAAACAGTTCTGTATAATGAATATCATTCTTGTCATTGAACTCAACATTAATTGGTCCCCATTTCAGGGACTTATAGGCGGCAAAAACCAGCAAATATATCACTGAAACACTTCCAACAACATTGAACTTCATGAAGAAGTTGACTGACTTTAGACTAATGATTGGCACAATCAATACGGCTAATAGGAAGGGCACCACACGATTCAGATCATTGAAGAACACATTATCACCATTGGATGTACTGTTAGTAATATCGTTGTTTTGGACACAAATCACTTCTGACATATTTGTTGAAATTGAAACGTTTTGGTTGTCTATTGATTGGTATATAAAAGTGAAGATATGCTCCAAGAAGTTAGACATTAGCACCCAATAGACAATACATCCGCCGATTAGTGTTATTAATGAGGAGAACAGAGAGAGGATGTGCGCCGTCCGACCCAACAGATGATAGACAGCGTCCGAGAACTCAATGACATTGAGTTTAACCATCTTTGGGATCGATATGATTAGGTCCGCCGTATAGAAGCAAAGGGCTGTCATGAGGGCCAAGAGGACAAAGCCCTGGACGAGACCCGCTCTGTGGAGAGCCCAGGGAAGGCACAGGAGGGAAGTGCCCATCAGCATATTCCTCTACCGTTTATACCAGTGTTTTGATGAGACAAACGCGTGACTTCACCAGTCACAGAACAACAGGTTGACCTACCGTTAAGAACCCTATATCTTTATGGTCCCTTAGTGCACTAGCCCCTAAACCTCGCGATTGCAGTCGGAGACTCCTGTCTGTGCGCCCGATAGTCGGTTATAATAGCGATATCTATTGTATACAACACTCGCTTCGTATAAGTCTTGGTTGCCGTACGAGAGATGTCCGACATTTTGCTGGTCTGGCGGGTAATGAAAGGGTCTTCGCGAGGATGCGACCGAAGAGGACAACTCATTGACCCCATGACTGAGTGTCATATAATTGCCAGGAGTTCCCGACTCTCTGTTCTCACTTCTTAATAAGAGTGGTGTCAAAGAATTGGCACTCGTCTGACCGCTTGTTAATTCATTTGCCATCACTTCCAACACATCCAACCATTCAATTGATATAGTATTTGTAAATTTGTGACAAACTAAACATTAATTTGTGATTTTATGTCTAAAAAACATTTTGTGAAACTATTTGCGTTTATTTTCAACTCACGAAAACCCACAGTAAGTTACCATATCAGTAACTTACCTATCAGTATAGTTTACGAAAAGAAAATATATTATGAACATTAGTTAAGTGCTGAAGAAGAAGAATAGTTTAGAATTGCCATAAATTGTAAACAAATTCATTAAACATTAAATAAAAAATCATTTATCAGTCGATATCGTGTTCAGTCAGCTGTCATTTCGGATTCTTTGTTGTCTTTTTATTTAAGTATAAATTATGTTGAAATGCATTTTTACTTACAGAAAACTCTGTTTGGATTTCTATTACGTTAGTTTGGTGTTTAGTTACTGATGATTGTAATCTCGATTCAAATCAAATGTGTTTTTCAGCAAAAGTTTGCAACAAATTTAGTTGTTATGAACTGCTGTTCAATGATAACACAAACATCTCGACATAAATTGCATTGAAAACTAATCTCACAGTAAACTAAATATTAATAATTGATTGAATGAGCGATCAGTGAAGACAATGGCAATCGTTGACCACAATTAAGCAATGGTTGCGTTCAATGCATTCACAGTCAATATGACTGCAAATGTTGTGTTTGTTTATCAATTAAATCACAATTTGAAGATCAATTGCAATGAACTTTTAGGGGCTATAGAGGTGTTGGCAGTAATGGCTCACTCAGTGTCCCGTTGTTTGCCATTCAATGCATTCTCAATGCATTCACTCATTCATAGCGAACGCCTCTAACGTGTGTTTGTCTGACAGAAGTTGTGCTCAAAAAACAGATGTTTTGTCTAAAACTTACTTTGGTAACTGACTAAGTAACCAAAACGACATTTACATTACTTAACAACAATATTAATTTCGTTTGAAATTTGAGGTAAGTTTAGCGATAATTAATAGTAAAATAGCTTTGAAAAAGAGTTTAATAAACTGATTTCTTGAGATAACACTTAGTTTCGCAGAGATTTGTCTGAATTAATGATTTGAAGCCATCGATGGCTACCAAGAGATCAAGAGTTGAGACAAAAACAAGATTAAGAGATAATAATCATAAGACTCTTAAGAAAAGCAAAACAAATGATAATAAATTAGATGTCATTTCGGATCAAATGAGTCCTTATTTCCAATGCAATCAATCGGTGGACAGACTTTGTGTCCAATTCTTTCGCAACAAATCCTGTATAGAGTTATCGAAAGCACTTTTGGGACAAATCCTATGCCGAAGACTATCACCGGACGGACCTATTCTTAAGGGAAGAATCGTTGAGACGGAGGCCTATCTGGGAGTCGAAGACAAATCGTGTCATTCATATGGCGGCCGAAGAACTAAACGCAATGAACCGATGTTTATGTCTTCGGGAACTACTTATGTGTACTTCACTTATGGTATGTATTATTGTTTCAATTTGTCGGCCGAAGACGAGGGATCAGTTGTGCTGCTGAGGGCTGTCCAACCATTACAGGCCATCGACTTTATGAATGAGTTTCGGACTAATTTCATGAAACGCCGGCACGAGTCCAGTGGACACACCTGTCATGAGACTAAGAAATGTGATCCCAAGCCATATAAACTGAAAGCGTTAGCCAACGGACCCTCAAAACTATGCATTTGTTTCCATATAAATAAGGATAACATGAATAAAGTGGACATAACTGACAGTCCATTCATTTGGATAGAAAGGGCCGATTGTGTCAGTCCTCAAGACATAGTTTGTGACAAACGTATTGGTCTTTCAGGTGATCACGAATGGGTTGACAAAGAGCTGCGGTTTTATATAAAAGATTGTGATTTCGTAAGCAAAAAGTGATGTCATGTTTGAAGAATTGGATTAAATGTAGTGATTGTTGTCAATATTTGTTTAGTTTGTTATATACTGTACTGTATATTGTAATACTGTATAAGTATTGATATATAAATAGTTTTTAATTACTGTTTACTGTATTTATAATCTCTCTCTTAATAGCATTGAAACTGTTTTGAGTTTTTTGTTTTAAAATTAGTTGAAAAATATGTTTAGTTTCCATTAGTCATACAAACTTTGTGTGAAATGTTTTTACTTTTCTATGCGATACCATTAGACAACATAAATTGAATTACATTTTCATTTCATTCAATTCATATATAATTTTGTTATCGAAAAGTTATAATTATATATAAATTATTACGAATTAAAATGTTATATTTTTGCGGCTAATTGTTTATAACTACGAATTTGGACAAACTATTAGTTATAATTAATATGAGTCTCCAAATGTAAGTCATTGAATGTTTTTTACGGATTCAATAATTGCTTTTTTATCACAGCCTTCGAGCCATTGATTGCATTCCTTGCACTTCTTTGGGGGTAATGTTTAATAGTTTATAGAAATGCTTTTCAAATGCTTTTAACCCGAATTATAAAATAACAAAATAAATGCATTAAAAAATATCTATAAAAAAGTTTTAGCGATTTGTACACATGAATATCCAGTAAGAATTATCACTACCAATATCATGACTGGTCTGTAATTTATCCATTGATCAGCAAAAAAGCATAGATTTTTTCACCAATGTTCCAATTCGTCACCAATTTTTAGTCTTTAATTTCCTCCTAAGTCTCGGGTTGTCTAAGGAATCGCTTTTTTGAATATTTTATTTGAATTTTTAAACTTTTAAATCAATTTTAACCCAAAATTTATGGTAAAAATGCAAAGAATAAGTGATAAATCCATTGACACGAAAGGTCTTTATATGCGCGAACAATTGGCTCTTATATTGAATTGAGTGGAGAATAAAAAATAATACTTATATTGAGTACAACTGAGACTATGATGCCATCCCAGCCCACAATCCATCATAAATATACATAAGTATTAAAAAGATCAACACAACAGCGGTCTGACTCTGACTCACATGAAGGCAGACCACTGTTGTTGGAGGAACTGGTGCTCACAAGACCTGAGGTTCAACTATAATCCCAATGTGTTTCCTAAAGAATAGGGCGAATATGCAGAACAGAGGGAACGGTATCTTTAATATAAGGCATCGAATATAAAAAATTTCTTGAGTTGAGGAACCGCTAAAAGAATAAACAGTTGGCCTCTCCTCTGATTCAATGATAATATTTTGACGATTTCTTGTTAACTCAGTATTTGAGCGCAAATACTATATAAGTCTCACATCTTCTCTAGTATTTACAAATGTATTATTCAATTGACTTTATAAGTGATTCTTAGGCAGAATAGGTCTTAACTTATCAATTATGGCTTCAAAAGATTTATCAAACGTATTATCATTGACTTAATGGTCATTTATATAACACTACAAATGTATGGCTAAACTGATTAGTGGGGGTGGGGTGACTCAAAGACTCCATCCGAGCACTTATTTAGCAAATATATTGCTTTGAAATACCAAATGACACTTAAATGCCTAGAAATAAGAAATGTTTGGCGACAACTCGCTGTCAAAACAGGATATTCGTGAAATTCAATCAGAAAAAAGTTTATACAAATATTTTGATTTGATATTTGCGATAATTTATAAATTATTAATTCAAATAGTCTTTGGATGCTTGAAGTGACTTTCAAAACACTTTCACATCAATTCATAATAAATCGCGAGAGAAATGTTTACGTGTAGTAAATGTTAGGAAAAAATTTATTGGTTTTTCTTTTTTTTACTTTCGATGCAACAAATGGTTGCATAAAAGTTTTGAAAGTTTTTATTGTTTGCACTTGTATTGAAAGCGCCGTACTATTCATTGGTGGTCTTACTTTCGCTTTTCATGTCTATTATATTTTGGTTTTTAGTTTTTTTGAGACTTATTTCCTGTGGTTTTCATTAAGTTTAAGATAAATTATAAATGAGTTAACCTTCATATGATTAAACGCAAGGAGTCTCAAAGTGGTTGTGTTGTTATTAAATGTGATTTATTATTGAAATGTTGTGCATATTGTGTGCGTGTAGGGCACAGGTAGGGTCTAACAGGGCTAACACCACCACAACTCTGTGATTATCTTTTTTTTGGGTAAGATTTCGCTCTTAAAGATCAGTAGTTCATGGATTGTCTGTCGATCAGTCTTAGCATATCTCTCATTCATGCATTCATTAGTTACCCTCTCTTTCCTCCCGGTGCCCATCAATTGAATCTATAATTTCTAGCATTCCATTGACGGTTACGTGAACCAAACTCTCAAACATTTCAATTGGTAAACGACTGGAGTATAGCTAAAGGGAACAACTTTTCACATCTGGTTTACTGTACTGTCAGTGAATGCGTGGGTATTATAGCACTTATAGCACATAACTCTCAAACTGTCCTCAGATTACAGACTCGACTCTAACTTATGTCTCAAATCCTGTCGCGTTTTATGCATTCAGTTATGTTTTCCTACAAAAGACAACTCATGTTAACAATAGTTTTAATGTCTTAACCTTAAAATCTTTGTTAACAAAATATATTGCGTTTAATTATCTGACGGCACAAAAAGCATATAATTTTTTAGCAATTTCTTTGCCGGTTCTCAGCTCATGGTTCCGTCTAATGGTTTATACCGTTGTCTTAGTCTTAGATTAGTTATAGTTATAGTTAGCGAGTGATTGAGCGCATGGAGGGGAGAGTGGTGTCGGGAAAAGATTAAGCAAAGACTACCCTAAGATGTACTCCTCCTTCAAAGGCGTACTATTCGTGTTGTTTGCAGTTCTCTCCCATTCTCTCTCTCTTTCTCTCTCTCTCTCTCTCTCTCTCTCTCTCTCCATTCTCTCTCTGATAGCATGAGCTGAGAGTGAGAGTCCTGTGCTCTGTATAACTGCTATTACTGTACACTGAATCCAGTGAATGAAGAACTTTGAGTTGAGTTTATGAAAGTTGTTTTGGGCTAAACTCTCAAACCATTAAAATACAGTTCAGTTCAAGTCTTTTAATGTGAGTCTCCATAAGAAAAGCTTTGGAGGCATTGGAGGCAACACTCATAGCACAGGTATTAGTCATCGATCAGCAAGAAATTCAAGTACCCGACCAATACGTTGAGTAAGTTTTGAAAACACTTTTATCCCTGTCTTATAACTTATAACTCGTGTATCGTCTCATTTGGATTGAATTGTGTAACACTTACGTGACGGCTCCTAATTAGACATACAGTGCCAGTGACTGACTCGCTATAACCAAAGTTACAGATACCGTATAAAAGTCTATAGTCTATGAGTGAAAGTTCCGTAGACTATAGTCTACTTTCTCTAATGTTTTGTAATTTAGTGTTTTGTTGAGGCAATTGCCAAACAGGTGTACTACAGGATCACGATTATTATTATTATGCCATTAATATCAAGTTTAGAGCACATCCTATGCTTTAAATTCAAAAATTTCTGTTTTCGTATATCGTTATAAAGTAAGTGAAAGTTAAGCTAATCTTTGCTCTCATATAATAGACATTTTGTAAATCAAGTTCTTATAAACAATTTTATAGACTATTTATTTGGAAATCTATTAAATGTGATCCCAATGTGATTAGTGAGTGATATAATGAATGTTTTGTGTCATTTGTGGCATTGATTTGGTGTATAAGCCATGAGGTGTATGTCCTCTTTGGCGCCAATTATTTCTCGCAAAAGTGACTCAAATTCTCGGTTCTCTTTTCGCGTAGGCTTTGCTATGATTTTTTGCAGTCTTTTCAGACACTTTGTCCTCTTATCAGATCTAAAGTTCAGGAATTGTATGAAACATATATTAACCCAAACTTTGAGGTTAAGGTCGAAAACTGTTCACTACTTCTCATCTATAGGTTCTAATGAATGGTAATAAACTTATGGCTCTCATTGTGTTCACACTATTTGGTCGACACTTGAGAACCATATATGAATTGTTTCTATCATGAAATGCGTGAAATGCTTTTGATTATAGTTTTAAATTTCCAAAACAAAAGTTTAACTTTCAATGAAAATATAAATATTTCTGTATTTAAATATTTGTCAAACATTTAGTACTGAAGAGGTATAAAGATTTCGTGAAATATAAGTAAAAATCCGCGAATCGTCAGAAGAATGTGAAGATATTTGAAAGAAATGCAAACTATTTTCGCTTTGATATCATAGGAGAGATAGCAGTGAATGAATTCTCACAAACAGACACTTCCTTTAGTGTTAGGTGCGGTCAATCACAAGCATTTCTTAATGAATTAGAAAATAAATATCAATCCCTATTCCCTACCATTCCCTACCTGTTCTGTAATTGAGAGCTCTCTATAAATACCTGACTTTCAGTGTATATAATATTTATATCTTTTAGTGAATTATTTTTAAATAAAATATAACAATAAATGCATATAAGAGTGAGTGAGTGTTCCGTCAATCATAATAATAAGCGCAACAAATAATACAATAAATGTTAAGAACTATTATATAATATCTTAAAAAAGTTCTTTTAAATAATACTAACAAAAAGTAAATCTAAACGTCTTTTTCAAAAAGTGTGAACTTTTTTGTCATTTATTAGGAGGAGGAAGAAGAACGAGAAGAAGATTTTATTGAAAAACTCTTGGATTTCATTGTGTTTCTCATTGAGAGTGCGGTATATTGTGTTGAATTTGTGTTGGGATTCCTGTACTCGAACTCTAGGGTCCTATCCTTTGCACGTTTGGGTCATTCCCTTCAAGAAATTTATATGATTTCCAAATATAATTAAAGTTAAAACAGTGTATAATAATATCAAGTGAATCAAATCTCATATGAAAATACCTTTAATAATTATTTGAAGTCTGTTTTATTGCTGAAAATTCAGAAATTCATTACAAGTGAACGGATGTTATATGACATTAATGAGACATTTATGACATTAATGAATATTTGTGACCGAAAAGTGCATAAAACCCACAGTGTTTCCACATATTACAGTCAACTGTAAGACATTAAAGGATATTATTTGTTATATTTATGCAATTCTGTAGTGGAGTTGAACTGAAAACTACTATTTTCTGGTAATTTTTAATTTTAATAAGAAGTGACGAAAGAAGAAAAGGCAAACACTTTGGAGTGAAATCATAGTGAAGAGCATAAACTGAACACAATTCATAATATATTGCTCCCGACCGACGAGTTCTGCAAATATTATCTGCAAATGCGAGCCATTCTTCACTACTTGTGAGATACTATTCATTCATATAATTCATTGCCTTCTTATTTATTCGCCAAAACCCCTCTCTCTTGAGTACTGCCGACAACAACCAGTGAACACAAAAGTGAATGCTTTTTGAATTTTGTAGTTTTTAACAAAATAAATCTATTTTTCATGTCTGCCTCAAACTTCAACACTTGTGGCTAAATAGTGAGAGAAGAGTAATAGTCTAATAGAGTACGCCCTGAGACTAACATACTGTCCGCCGGATCCCATAGACTGTGTGCACAACCGGTGAAGAAAAGTTACTTTACATACGATTTATATTCTCATAGACTATAAGAATGACTTAAAAGTGAATGAGAGTTAAGGACTCATCAAAGACTCCGAACCGTTTGGATACAAAAAACTGTTCACAACTCTGGAGACCTTGAATTGAATTAGTTCTCAGAGATCGTCAAACATCTCATATACTGTTCACTCACTTCATAGAGTACTTCAATATTACGATACGTAAGCTATCAGTGCTTTTATTGTACCCAGACTTCAGTGCCTTTTGACTTGTTTTTTAACTTTTATAACGCGTTTAAGGATTTTCATCGTATTTCAAGTTATGCTTATATGATATGTGATGCAAATTATTACATAAACTTATTTGTATTATAAAAAGTTTCAATCCTTTAACAAGAATTCAGTTAATGGTTGTTCGCCGCGAGTTATATCTATAAATTTCTGCCCAAAAAAACTTCAACATTTGTTTTATTAATAAAAACACGACTTTCCTCTCTTCTAAAAATATGAATCAAATGTGAAATTTTTATCTAATGTGTGAAATGTGTGTTTTTTAAGTTAAAAAAGGAAACACTATTTTAAATGATAGTAATTCTGAAGATTTTTGTGAAAACAAGTCCACATAATTGTCATATCAGTTATTATATCAATCGGTGAACATTGACTCCAATAAAGGCATCGCCCGCTGAGGACCATATGTGTGATCAGTTCATTACAGTTGACTACCGGAGCTCTCAATTCAACTACAATAATATGAAACCGCCAAATATTCCCGGAACTGAAAAGTTTAGATTTTCGGACAAAAAATACAATGACTTCCAAAGGGGTTCCGACAATAGCGACAGCACTTCCATGAATTCGTGTCATTTTCTTCGAGGCATTTCCTCGCGAAGTACCTGTCCGTCCACCCCATCCATCCCCGACCCCACATCCCAGCCCTTATTCAGTCGAAGCGATTCCAGACGAAAGCCTATACTACCCATCAGTAGTCGCATGACATCCCGTGTCCTCACTCTAACTCATCTGCCATTGGATTCCTTCGACATCCGAGACTTTTCTGGCAATTCTCGCAAACATTACAACAATGGGGTGAAGCTGTCGGTGCCGTGCGATTCAAGGGCGCCAAACACCACATCCACTAGTCGTGTGTCACTATTCAGTGATTACTCGGGATCTCAGTGTTCATCACAACCCTCTCCCCGTTCATTGTGTTCACCGTTGGACAGGAATCTCACTCCGTCTCAATGGGCCAAAAACGCTCACCGATTGTCCACATCCTCCCAGTCCTCCTGGGAAGACGGGCCCGACCCTCACGACACTCTCTGGACGGCTAACAAATAATTTACTGTAAATTATGTCTATATTATATATATATTATATTTAATTTTCTACGAAATTAACATTTTATAAATCATTTTAATAACAGTTTTTCTAAAAATTATAATTTTTATGTTAAAATATATTTAATTTTAATAATCTGACAATAAATTCAATTTGCATTCAAAATAATTATATGCTGTGAAATGAATTTCATGCAATTTGTGTTAACATTTCCGTTATCACATAAAGAAATCGTAAAATAAGACCCGAAAACCACATAAAAGAAAATTTAAAATTTATTATTGAATACAGTATATAATAACTTATTATTATTATTATTATTAATAAGTTAATATTAGAAAAATAATTATTGGAAATATGATTACATAAATTTGTACTTCAGTGAAAATTTGGCATATATTTTATGATTTGTAACGCTTTCATAGAAAAGTTTGCTAACAATTATAATGAAAAGTGACTAAAAATCTAAATCTCAACATTTGTTACAATATTACTTTTTTATGGACTACTAATCACATGGAGATTATTGTGTCGATCCGTTTCTAAAGAAAATTAAATTATGTTTTGGTTTTTATTATATGTTTAGACAATAACTTTCACTCAACTGATAACAGGAATGAAATGCTATACTTTAGGATACTTTAAGCGCATTGAACCAAATTTATAAATAAAATTATATTTTTGTTGCAAAACAAGTACACATAAAACAGTACTTTTATTATTAAACTTAAGCTTTATATTCTGTCTTTCAAAATATACTTTCATTTGTTATGATCTTAATATGAAATTCCAGTTTTATGCATAAAAGCATAAATTATTGATTCAAATAATAAGTTTAAAATGATATTAATTTTTAAGCATAATATTACCTTAATTTGTGCCAAATTTCTAAATTATTTTCCGATAACTTATTTGTTTTGTATGAAAAGTTCATTTCACTCATCAGACAATCACTGAAATATTAAATTTAAGAATTAAATTCTAAGCATAACTTATTTTGTTTGCCAAACTTTACTCTAATGTTTGCTTTTTTCATTCAATAAGACTTGAATAAAATATTTAATGCTTTCATCTGTCATATCAAACATTAAAGCAATTCTTTATATAAATTAACAATTATATAAATATTGATTATAACTTAAAGTTTGATTTCCTATTTATGGTCTCGATTTTGATAATTTCTCGGAAGTGAAGAATTTCACTAAAATTCAATTGATTATGAATTATGATTTAAACAAATGCCAATTTTTGTTCAAATATTAATATTCAACACTTGCTAACAATTTTGACAAATTTTGTGCCAAATTTTTATGTAAATAAAGTAATTTATGTCTAATTTTTGGAAAATGCATTAATAACTCAATTAATACAAACAACTCAAAGACTATTCGGTTATAAAAGAAAAATATTTATTTTATTTTATTTAAAAAGAGTTTATAAGACATAAAAACGTTTATAACTTGTCATAAACTTGACATTAAAGGTATCAGTGATACTGCAATACACTATACATATGAATACCACTATATCTCTAACTGTAAGAACTGTATGATTAGTGTCATATGTATGAGAATAACATTATCTAAATAACAGTTATTTTATTATATTTTTATTTTAAAATCTTTATTGCTTTACTTTGTACTGTATATATGGTATATAAAATATTACTAATAAAATCATGTGTTTTTGTAATTAACGTAAATTTATGATAACTTGATTGTACACCAATTTTGTATAATTCTGTATTAATTTAATTTATTTATATAAATGATTAATAAACTATAGTAAAAAATTATCTTATATTTCATTACTATTAATAAATAATGTTTTCAATTGCAATTTCAGACAAATCTCGAATTGATATGTTTAAAAAATATGAGATAATGATTTAAATGTCAAGTTACACTATAATTTTATTTCCATTAAAACAACTTTCCTTGAAATTCATTTTTAAATCATTATTCATATATTGCGGATATAAATTAAATAATTTAAATTCTTATCAGTTTATTAGATTAATTTATTATTTT
>CAJPVJ010001116.1:0-17979 GCA_905397405.1 Oppiella nova
TAAAATATTGATACCTTGTTGAAATTCTTATGATAGTATCTAAATAATGGTGTTTATTATAATCAGCACTCAAATGTATGGAATTGTCAGTTAAAAAGTGTATAAATTTTAAAACTTTATATATTCATTGTATAAATATTTTGTTAAAAGATTGAATACTATTGGACAACAGTTGTTAGTAATTCTGTTTTAATTTATTAGATCTGATTAAACTCTAAATATTGAATATTAAAATATCAAAAAGTTTACATGAAAACATTGGAGTTAAAATTTTTATTAAAACACTTTTCATTCAAACAACGTTTTAAGTGTCTATAAATATAAACTAAAAAATAATAAACACTTAATCTATATAATGGTAATATAGTTAATAAGAAAAGTTAAAATTCTAAGTGATGTAAAAGGATTCATATAATACCGTAAAGGTTATAATTAAATGTCAACTTCATTTCTTATAAGTTTTTCATTAACATTAGTATATAGATTATTTATTTTAACTTTGTTTATTAACTACATATTTGTATTATATTTGCAGAAAAAGTTTTTTAATCAATTTTGTCTGTATGTAATAATTATTTTCTATGTAATAATTTTTCAAAATTACGGTACACATTTTCCCCTGATTCTTGAAAAAATCAATTATAAAAGTTTTCCCACAATTATAATCTGGACAAATTATACAGTATATAATACAAAAACATAACTCTCCCTCTACAACCTAGAAAAAGAAATAAGAAATAATAATTCACATTGTCCAAATGCCTCTCAGATTGACAACTCTGTATTTATGTTTACACTATTCAGTTTAATTAAATAATAATAAAACTATATATATATAAAAATCTTTTATAATTTGTTAACCAATATATGATTAACTCACAAATAAAAATATATTAAACTATAATTCTCATAAAGGAAAGTGTTAGAATATCATTAAACAGATTTACTTAAAAGATTGTGTCCATTAAATTTTCAGATATAAAAAATCATTACAAATAGAATAACTTATCGTAACATAAAATAGTCTTAATGTATGTATAATATATCGAAACCAAAATATCAATACCACAATAGATTTAATATAAACATAAATGAAGATGATGAATGTAAATAAAAACAAAATAACCATGATTATGTTTAACTGACCCATACATACATTTGGTACATTGAATACTAAATATAATGGTTTTCTTTGGTGACATAACTATCATAAAACAAATTTACTTTTTTATATACTGTAATATATTTTGAAGAAATAAAATGTAGAAATCAATTGTTTGTTACATTAAATGGCGATATAGATGTGATTGTTGCGAGTGGTGTGCGGTTTGGAGGGAATGGGATATCAGGAGAAGTTGTTTTTGTGGACTCGAAAGCTGGTGGCGTGGGTGAGGTCGAAGTTGTAGGAGGGCTGCTGTGGTTTCACTCTTCCCAACAACTTCTTGAACGCCTGCTTGAAGTTCTCGTTGCATAAGGCGTACAGAAATGGGTTCAGAAAACTATTCACATAACCTGTTCGTACAAAACATAAAAGAGATTACTTTCAATGCACTGAATCATGAATCAGTGAATCGGTGAATCAAACGGGATTACAGTTATAGACATTGGAATAACAATTTATTTAAATTATATATATTTAGCTCTCAATGTATTTCGTTTTCTTTTGTGTTCACTTTTTTCACTAAATATATTACAAGTATATGTACTTAAAGGATGAATGCGAGGCCAATGAAAAGTTTTCACTCAATAAAAATATTCTGCTTTTGAATAATAAAGAGTCAAATTCTGTGAGATATTTATTTTGAAAATGTATGAGTAATTGTATTTATATGTCAAAAAAATAATACACTTCTACTTTACTGTACTATGTGATTAATTAGCGATTTTTGTTACTTTGACATCTATTGTTTTAAAAGAAAGTTTTATTGTGATACTCAGTATTAAGTCAATATTTGAATTGTATTTATATAACTTATTGTCTTCGTTTGATAAAACTGAGATATAATGAGAATAAAAGTAATTGAAATAATTACCAGTTTAGATAATAGAAAATTTAGTTCAATAAAATAATATAATTGAAACTTTACCAAAGTGGATAATATTCAAAATAACGGAATGTATTATTAAACTATTTATTTTCATTTTATAAAATTTATTTACGGTAATAGATAAGTCAAGCAATAATAGTTTCCCGTAATATACCTACAATGTTTTACCTAATATAAAAAGTTATATTTTGCTCACAAAAAAGTGATTTATTGATTATTACCAAAATTAAAAAAGATATTCTAATTAAATTGAATCTGTAAATATTTCGTGTTTTACATATATTTTATTTTGCGTTATCAAAATTGCCTAAACAGTTTGAACAAATTTGTAAATGTTGAGCATTTAATAAAAATTCAAATTGAAATTTCTGTTGCAAAATAAAAAACAAAACTTAATTTACATAAAATATTCGATAGGAAAACAGGAAAAACATTAAATACAAAATTTCCTAAAGCTATCTAAAACTCATTTCAATTCTCAAACATTAGTATTTATTTTAAACATTTGTAACAAAATTTTAAATAAATTAATGTGTAAAATATTTTAATTTTCTTAACTAAATATATAAATGTTAAGTACACTATTTAACAAATCTAATGTACAAATAAAAATTATCGATAACTTAAATTTAACTTTAATATAATTGATTTAAGAGAAACCAATATTTTTTAATTAAATAACTTATAACTAAAATTCTTTAAAAATTCTCATAAAATTACAATAAATAAAACTTATATTGTGTATGTGGGTATCACACAATTTTTAATATTATAAAAGTGTTTACTTAGATTTTGAAATAAGTATGATTTCTATTGAATTGAATTTATATTTAGTATTACTGTATATTATTTGGTAAGATGAAACTTAATGCAAAAATTGATTCAATTTTACCAAAGTCTTTATTAAAGAAAATATGTAGCCATCTGTAGTTATAAATGATCTACCTTTATATTAAATTTGATCTTGAATTAAATATAATGCATTTCAAAATTATCTCAAATAGTTTTGTAATATAGTAATGTACAGTACTATTGATGAATAACTAAATTATATTCTTTAAAGTAACACTATTAAAGTGTTGATCTAAAATAATTAAATTAAATTAAATGTAGGGGTACTCGAGAAAGAAACTGGATTATAGAAGTGTTCACAGAAAATATACTCAATTATTAATAATACATGAATGTCTGCATGATTTCTCAGTGTTTGTAATAATATTAAAATATTTTTATAAATACACAATTTAAACTAAACTATAAAAATGGTGATATTTGGGATTGACAAATATTTGCTTGATAAAATATGTCTCAATTTATTTGTTGCTTTTATTAGAATGAGAGACGCATTGCAAAGAAGTGTCTTTTACGGTATATTTGTAAATAATTATTTAAAATATTAATCTTAAATACATTGAAAAAATAATTTTTCTAATTTAATATATAAAATAATTTATAAAAACTACAATATATCAAACAATTTCATAAGAACTAGTCTAACTTTTAACTAAAATTATTTATGCAATACTTCCGATTCTTAATCTATTTTATAGATCTAAATCAAAATATCTAAAGCTTGAATATTTGAATAACGATTTATTAAAAAGGGTACAATGAAAATTCATTGAGTGCTTAGTAATTATAAGCAAAAGCTTTTTAATCGCAGTTTAGTCATTCAAAGTAATATATTTGTAATGTGTGAGTAAGATAAGATGAATAACGATTTATTAAATAGGGTACAATGAAAATTCATTGAGTGAGTAATTATAAGCAAAAGCTTTTCAATCGCAGTTTAGTCATTCATAGTAATATATTTGTAACGTGTGAGTAAGATAAGATTTTAAACTCTGTATACTTTACATGTGATTTTAAAGCTTTAAATGGGGTTTCATTGTATCCTTTTTAATAAATCGTCTCTCATTTGTAAAAATAAATTAATTTTCAATTATTCATAAAAGTCAAGCTTAAATGTAAAGGTTTGAAAATAATCATCAATCAAGTTATCTCATAATTTAATAACTTATTATTTTGTTGTTGTTTTTAGAAGACCTAACTCTATTCTTTTCAACTGTAATTGCATTATTGATAAATTTAAAAATATATTATACTATATTATTAATATAATATTAATATATTTTTTAACGAAAATCAAAAACGAGTTTTAAGTAAGGGATCATTTACTGCAAAATAATTTCATATTTATTTTATTTATTATATATAATGTAGATAATTCATAATAGCAGAGCGTTAATAAAAAACAAATATTGTGCTAAAACTCATTGAATAGCTTTTTAAGTTACTAACGAAAAATTACAAATACTCCCAAATAATGGGAACTTATAATCAATTCTATGCACTCATGGTTTGCTCACAAAAAATATATAAATTCCAAAAAATATATTGATTTTGGATTATTGAGAATAAAACAGTTTTACGATATAATGCTATGTTTGAAAGCATGTCATGCACTACTAATACATATTTGTATAGAACAAATGCCTCTCTCTCTCTCTCCCTCTTTCTGTCATTCATCTATAAATACAATATATTATAAAAACAATAAAAAATATTTGACAACAAAAACACGAAATAATTTTTCAATAATAACAAAAAGTAAGCATTTTTGTTAACTTAAAGGGGTTAGAATATTATTTAAAAATATTGTATAACTGATAACTAAACTCATAATAAAAATATAATTCAATTTAAAAAATATAATTTAATAAAATCTCTTGGTAATATCTTGGTGAGATAATATTTGATTTTTATAAACTATTTGTGGTTAGAGTATTATAAATTTTATAAAATATCAGTCTATCATTTTTGTATTAATGAAAATGATCTTTATATTAGCTTATTGTTCAAAATGTTAACATTTCATACATCACTAAATTTATAAAACTCACTTTGATGGCAAAATACAACTTTGTTATAGCCTATAACTTATAGGGTATTTTGTATCAAGAATTCAATGCTATTTTGTTCTAAAATTTTCTTAAATCATTAAAAATATTTAATAAGTGATCCAAAATTTAATCATTAATTTCTAGATATACCTTAAAACAGTCAAAACAATATATAAATTAATTGAAATGAATATAAAGTAAGAGAATAACTGAATGGTAATTATAATGAAGAATAATTGTAATATTGATAACGAATAGCGAGAACAAGTGAACGGGGACTGGGAGGACATACCTAACCAAATGGCGACCTGATGGACAGTGGATGAGACACAGTCCGTGCAATAAGCGGTGACAATGAAAGTGATGATATACGGCATCCAACACAAGATGAAGGCGCCGAGAATGACGCCCAGCTGTCGGGCGGCCTTCTTCTCCTGCCTGAGCCGCGAGGACTCCTCTCTGCGCAACGCATTCATGTGATGAGTGGCGGCCACAGCCATGGCTGCCGTGCACTGACACTCACTGCAGAACTCGTTGGCCGGAAGGGCTATCGACGGACGGGACTGTCGTTTGTCACCACAATTCACGTCCAAATTGTTTAACTTTTTCGATGAATTTCGTCTGAGTTTCCATTTCACTGATTGACTCTTTTTGTCACTCAATTCGTCCACCTCTTCGCCCATGTCTTCGCCATTGTTGCTGTTGTTGACGTGTTTTGCGCTATTTTTGCACTTTTTATGTTTACTTTTATTGAACTTTTGTTTGGATTTGTGTCCGGAAGAGAAGACAACGGAATCAGATTTGGCGTCTAATGTCTTAGTCGTTGATAAAGTGGTTGACATTTGGTCTATCGGTTTGGTGTGAAGTGAAGAATCTGCGGAATCTGAGGATGTTTTGGCGTTAACTATGTTGACAATGGATCCGCCGTTAATGTACTCCACTTCCACTTTGACGCCCCTGTAATCCTCGAGTGCCGTTAGGGACGGCTTTTCTGGCTTAACACTCATTAAAGTCAACTGTTGGTAGTGTTTGACGGAAGAGTTGTCGTCCGCACTGGCCTTATCACTGGCAACAGGACTCGTATTAGTCAACTGGAGTTTGTTTGGACACTCAAAGTCATCACTAGAGCTCTTATCTCTACTGTTCCTATCTCTCTGTCTGTCTGTTTGTGAACTCTTTTCACTCTCCACTGTGTGTTCATTTGAATTGCAAGTAATTCTTGTCATTTGTTTGGCTGTGAATGAGGAACAGGAGGCACAACCCTTTGATCGCAGATAATTACTTCTGTCTAACAGTTTGCGTTGTTTTCTTTGTGAAGACTTTGACAAACCTGTGGAGTGGTCGGCGCACCCGACACTCACACTCCTCCCGATGTCTATCTTTCCCCTTCTTTTGATTTCACAGAATATCTTATAATAGATGACAACCATTAGTATCATAGGAATGAAGAAATTGGCCGCAGATGTGGTCAGTTTGAAGAGAATGGAGTCATTGAATTCGGTTTCGCATACATTGTCCGGATGTTTGCGAACCCCATCGGTATACCAGATGTGCCACCCTTTCGATCACATATTTGTTAGCATTTTAGTGTCAAATCATTTATGTATTAAATACTCTCAATACCTATGATAGGGATGACCCACAGGACAGATATCATCCAAACGATACCAATCATACCGAGCGCTCGTTTTTTGGTTCGTTTGCACAGGTATTTAAGGGGTGATCGTATAGACCAGTAACGATCCAAACTGAGGATCAATAGATTGAATATGGAGGCAGTGCTGGCCGTGTAATCGATGACAAGCCAGAGCTGACACACCACCAGACCTAATATCCAGTCGCCCAACAGTACGTACACTGAACTGATAGGCATTACGATTAAGCCGACCGTTAAGTCGGCGATCGCCAGACTCAGGATAAACATATTGCTTACCTATTGATCACAATTACACACAATATAGTTATACGTTTGCATTGAATACGTTTGAATTGTTTTTGAGGATTGCTTTCAAATGAGACCATCGATTACTCGATGAGACCAACAAAAAGCATTTATTTTTAATGACATTCACTGCACTTAAGACATTCACAACTCATTTGTTTGATCAACGAATGCATAAATATTTGAATATCAGCTGTAAATGAGATTCTCTTCTAATGAGCGTTTGTGCCAAACATACAAACAATACATTTTTCATACTATTTTCGTCTCACAAATAGGAATTTTAATAATTCATTCATTTATTCAATATATTATATATTACAGTTAACTGTAATTGTACAGTATATCAAATAACAAAATACCAGTCACACTTATTGATGCAAAATGTACCAAATCTACTCATTAAATAGACAATTATAGAGTAAATATAACAAACAAACTTTAAGAGATATCAACCAAATTGAGGTAAATATAGAAAGAAACAAATAAAACATGTTTTAGTGTTTATGTGATATAAATAAGAAATTTGTGTTTTCTTTCATACGATTGTGTGCTAAAAGAGTTGTGTTTCAATCACTCTCTTGACATCAATTTAATTATAAGCAAATGGAAAGGACTGGTATCCTGTAGGCCTTAATTAGACTATTGAAATAGCAATAAATCGTTGTAAAAATAGTCTCTTTTCTCTCTCCTCTCTGATTCTCAATAATTTTTGGTCACTTTGTTTAGGCATATAATGTGTGCTCTTGTAGTGAACAGAATATACAGAATATACCGATCATTACATTCACAATACAATGCACTTCACTCTTACAGTAAGAGTCGATACAACTCTTACACAAACTCTCGATTTACTTCACTTATAGTCAACTAATACTACACTACTATATGTGTAGTATAACAACACAAACGAAAAATAGCTTTCATTATATGAAATACAAGTTTCGCTACAATTATAATCAATCAAATTAATCTCTTAATATATATAAATAGTATTCACAAAAAATGTACACATATTACAGTGTAATCAAAGTTATGATAAGCACTACATTATGCTAATGAAGCCATTGTTGTACTAATTATCAAATGTATAATTGATTTGATTTTATCATAAATATAACTACTGTCATATTATATCATTAATAAACATTTTTAATTTATAAAATATATCATAATATTATTTTGCAATGCACTTACGAAATACAAACAAACAAAAAACTAAAAATAAACTTATTTCACAATTTCAAGTAATTAAAAGCAATTTTCTTAATCAAAATATGCATTACTTAAATTTGTTACAAAATATAAAGAATACCAAAAAGCAACAAATTAATTTAATTCTAACTTGTTATTATTGTAAAACCTAAAACCATTTAAATATTTAGCAAATAAGACAAATAATTATTGATAAGAGTGTATTGATTGTACGTAGTGTCAGGTATTGAAACTATAATTTAATTTAATTGAATGTTTTTACTTAACTTAATAAACAAAAGTGCAATTTTGGCCTTCAATTCGTGAAAGTGATTCTCAATTAAGTTTTATCAATAGTTTTATACAGAATACTATACTGTAGACCAGTATTGCGTGAACACTACCTTTAAGTCTTAAACTAAATTTACTATTGAAAAGAATTGACCAAATTTTGTGAACAACAGCTAACAAGAAATCATTAAATCGGTGTTCAGTTACGCGTTAAACAATAGAGTACTGTATATCACTGCTATCCCGATATTACCAACCCTTCTCTCTCTCTCTCTCTCTCTCTCTCTCTCTCTCTCACTCACTCATTCATTCATTCATTCATTCATTCATTCATTCACTCACTTTCCTATTATCCTATTAGAAAACCGCATACTTTGANTCTCTCTCTCTCTCTCTCTCTCTCTCACTCACTCATTCATTCATTCATTCATTCATTCATTCATTCACTCACTTTCCTATTATCCTATTAGAAAACCGCATACTTTGATTTTTGTGAGTTGTACTAAATTCTGTCAATACAAATAAAATCATTTTATAATACTGTATTATAAATACATATTTGAGTAAATAGGTTTAAAGTTACTTTAATATTTAACATCATATGATATGATTCATATCACATGAAATATACAATGATTGGTAACAGTATAAAGAATTTTGAGAAAAATTATCGACTTTTCTATTTGAAAAATGCAAATTTTTTAACTTGATTTTATAATACAATAATATAATAGTATAATTCATTGACAGAGATGCGTTTATTGGTTTTAAGTAACTTGACACTACATAAAAGTTTTACATGTTCATAATCCAATATCAAATACACATACAAATTAATCTCTATTTTGACTTCAATAACAATTACCCTATTTATACACATTGTTCTGAAATATCTCGAACTTACAAGGTTTCAATTTCAATGGTAATTCAAAATAAAGTTTCCAATTGTTAATTTCAATTTAAAATTTGAAACACCAATATTGGATTAAGATGTCAGTGTTATAAGATACAGTATTAAAAGTCAAATATAATGTCAAATTGTTCAATTTTTTATATACCAATATTTTTCCATAATAAAAAATTATTCCTTAATCCATGTATAGTTTATAAATACAACACGATTTTATTATATATTGTAGATAAGATTGTCCTTTTATACCACCTTTGTAATTTAATCAATATTTTTATAGACTTTCGTTTGGAATAAATTGAGTTTTATTTACTAAAGCAAACCATCGGTTGTTTGAAAATTGAATGTTTTATGCCTACAATTGTGNGATAAGATTGTCCTTTTATACCACCTTTGTAATTTAATCAATATTTTTATAGACTTTCGTTTGGAATAAATTGAGTTTTATTTACTAAAGCAAACCATCGGTTGTTTGAAAATTGAATGTTTTATGCCTACAATTGTGGTAATCATGATAGATAGGACCTTAAAATAAATTTGTGTCTCTTTCTTCACAATTGATTATTTGATTGATATGGATTATATGGATTATATAATGGATTATATCATAGTATTATATCATATGCTTTATTAATAAGGTATATATAATATCTGATAAGTTTACATTTGACATAGGAATGGCATACAAAAGTGTTGGTAGTATTAAATGTAAGGCGAATAATAATGAATCAAATCATTTATAAGAAGTCGTAAAAAGTATAACTGAAACATTATATAATTGTGCAATTTATTGGATGAGTTGATGGATTTGAGTGGTAATCAATTAATCGATACTTGAATTATCATATGTCACGTCACCGTCTATTCTCATCCCAAAGCAGTGTCTCATTAAAAACTAATGGAAACATTCATTGCATTCATTCATACAGTCATTGAGTCCCACATTCTCTCCATACAAGTGATGGCTTTCATAGGACTTGCCATCGATTTTTGAATTTTATGTCAACTAATTCTTTGTAAGGACTCACACTTTCCTTTTTTATTGTGTGACAACTCATGAAAAATGAAAAATTTAATTGAATTTCTGCTGCAAATACCAGTGAATGTGCAAAAAATCCATTTTTAAAATTTATATTCTTAAGTCCTAAATATCAATGAAAACAAGTGGTGAATGTGTAGCGAATGGTTAGGTTTGATAATATGTTTTGTCTTCTCATTTGAAGCTCTGATCAATTAATAGATAAGTAGTGTTAGTCTCATATAAACCCTTAGGTAACACATCATTAAGCGTCTCATCTCTACCAATGATAACATAAGCCATCCTTTGCTTAACGATGCAGTCAAACGAATTAATTCTTCCTCTATCTGTCTGTCTCTCCATCTGCTCAGCCCTTCCATCCCTTCCATCCCTTCCATCCCTTCTATCCTTACATCCATTTCTGTCCTCTCCATTCAATTCCCAACATTTCATTGAAAACCCAAAACTTTAAACCTTCACATCAACTTTTGCCAACAATTCAAGGCCTGTTGGTGTTATACACATTTAATTATATTATTCATTAATCATCACAAATAATAATTTATTTATCATTTAAATTAATGAGTATTTAATTTTCACACAAAGTATAGAATTGTATTCATTTGCGACTTTTAGGATAATTATAAATTTTAGAGGACATTATTATGCTCTATATGTATATTACAGAATATACAGAATATAATATACAGTATACAAAGAATGTGAAGAATAACTCATTTTCATATGAGATAAAAGTTTATTTTTACTATTTTTTGGAAACATCAACATAATGTTATTTTAAATTCAAAACATTTTAATGCTTTGCGATTACAGTGAACTGTAAGTATAGTATTACATTGAAGAAAATGCTGAGTTAAACATTAAAGTATTTGATTAACAAACATAAAACTCTTTAATTATAAAATAATTTAGGAATGTTACATATTTAAATAAACTTTTAACTCTTAAAGCCATTCATTATAAATGTAAACTCAATACAATTTTTATGCAATTTATATGATTCTTATTAAAACTATAATAATTATTATTGTTCACAAAAAATGATAAAATAGTATCTCGAAGGAAGTCATCAAAATTTGTCGCATTTGACGCAAGAAAGTTTTAATTAGATGTGACACACAGTTAGACATACTTTTCTAATACTTGTTATCAATTCACGTGCTGTACTAACCAGTGTATAGTAGTACTCATTATTAACTTACTAGTTAGTGACATTTTGCGTATAATATTCCTAAAGTTTTATTACGATAATAGACATACTGTGCTTGGTTACTCCCGTTCAGTGCATATATTTAACGTAAAGAATATATATATATATATATATAGAGAGAGAGAGAGAGAGAGACTTCTATTTTAAAGTCTATGATTAACATAATATTCTTGAATTCAATGTTTGATTTCAAAGTCTAAAGAGCTATCGTTTAACTCATATTTGCATTTTTGCAAAGCATTCTCATACTTACATTTTTATCAAAATTCTGATAAAATGTCACACAATAGCAGTTGAATTGACTTTTTATTTGGATACCCAATATGCTATATGCTAATATACAAAATAATATTTTACATTAAAAATACAATACAGTATATTATTTATTAATTTAAAATCACACTAATGATGTATATTCGTATGTCATCTAACACTGACCAGTAATATTTTTCAATAGCTATTATTATTATATATAATTAGTTCTTATCATTGTAAGACATAATGAATAATAGATTTTTCATTACCCTTTTTACTAAGCAGTATTTTATAAAGCATAACAGAAATCCAAATAAAATAGTCAATTTTACTACTTTATAGTGAACTACTTGGTAATGTATTTTACAATCAAAATGCACTACACTTTTGCTGTACTCCAGGGCTCATCATTAATGAGAGACTCGACTGATATGTGAACCAAAAAATGAAGAGAAAGTTTTATTGCATATAAAAAATTATTGATGTTTTCTGTAAAAAGAAAATTGCTTTTAAGAAATGATTTTTCATAACAAACAAAATAACTGATAGAATATTTTATAGCTATTGTAAAAACTTTTGCCCAAAAAAATAATAAACTTTTTATGATTTGAATTTTATGTGAATTCTTGCTATTATTTTGTGTATTTCACTTATAGTTTATAGATTTGAATCAAATATCTAGTTTTTCTATCATTTTATTGATTCTTAATCTTATACAATAGATTAGCAAAAAAATAATTTAATATTATTTATATATAATTTATACAAGTAATTAATTTTGTAACAAATGACTATTATTTTTAAATATTAAAATTATAATATTGAATGGATTTAACTGTCAAAAAAATTTGCATTTTATTTAAAGCATATTTTAATCGATTCAGTGATTTATGTTTAGATGCCTTATATGAGAAGTTGAGTCCAACACTATATTCACCACTATTAACGATATGAGGCAACGAATAATTTATCGTTTATTAAAGTGTCACTAAAATTACGGGAATCACAACCAATGAATTGAATGAATGGATTTGATTTGTATTAAAATTCTTAGACTTTTGAGAGAAAAAAATCTCACAAAAATAAAAAGATAAATGAGTCGTGAGTTTATGTTTGGTTGATATCGACGTTTGCAGTGACTCTCAGTGTTGTAGGCTCAGTGAATTTAGGTCCTAGATGTTGTCCAAATATTTAGATTTTTATTCATTATATACTACTGTATGATAACAATGTTATTCAGCAATAGGTTTACATTAGACTTAAAGTCAATGTGAATATATTGTAAGAGTATTATATGGTATAATATATGGGAGATTTAAAAACTAAAGTTAAAGGTGTTTACAGAATATAACTATAATCCTATTAAATAGTCTACTTTATTATCTTTTATATAACGTATATTTGTTATTAACAAATACTTATATAAATACAATAGAAATTTAATGTCTGACAGAAGTAAATTAAATAAAAGGTTGTGTGCTAAATGTTTATAAATTAATATATTAATTATATAATATAAATTGTCTTTTAAAAATTAAATATTTTTCCCAACATTTTTAAATTACGGTATTTTTAAATATTTTTATATCATATTTAATTTTTAAATAAAATACCAAAATTACCCAAATATTTATTTAATTTTAGTTTTGAGATAATTTTCAATATTATATTATAAAAACAATATACACATGTACTATATCGCATATAATGGACTATACTAGTATACAATAATATATTACTGTATATTAAATAAAGATATAATTTACTAATCAAAAACAAGAATCAATTTTAAATATCCTGTTTATAATTATTAATGTAAGTTTTCAGAATTTTATATAACATTTAATTAGATGTTTTAGTAAATGGTATTGTTCAGTATTTTCAAAACATAGTATTTTTTGATGTAACTTCATATCACATAATACTTGCCAAAACATTGTATTAAATCTATTTATAGATAAAAGAGTTTAAGTAGTTGTGTGGAAATATTTGATTGCATACCTATGTCTGACATTACATTTGTTATTTCAGTGCATAATAAATAATATCGTATTTGTATATTATATGATATATTTTCTATCGCAAAATATCTGTTGATAAATGAGATGATTATTATTTGATGAGAAATGAATGCATTTATTATGTTTGCTTTAATATAAAAGAATAATATAATTTTGCTATGTTTTGCACAATTAAACAAATATTAGTGCTTTAATTTAATATTATATAAAACTGTATATCCATTGTATTAATTATTTAGATAGGATTATAACATTACTTATTAATTTTATTGCTATTTTAATTGATATAAAAGTCAAGTTTTATTGTTATTACAATTTCACACATCATTAGATGTATTTGGCCTAAAATCCCGATCCCTAACCTCACGTATGGAGTGTGTGTTTTGAGCAAAAAGTCATCAATGATTACATAGAGTCATAAATATTATGTAATAACTTATTATATTACTGTACATATACCGTAAGTTAGACATAAAATGAGCAAAACTTTTACATTTATATAATTTGTTTGAATTGAGTCGCAAACGTTGTATACATTGTGAGACCGATTGTATTATTTACAGTAATGTTTGACTAATGTATCGATTTTTACGCCTAAATACTCTTCAAATTTGAACAAAATGTATAAAAATGTCTGTATTTTATAGGAAGAAAACTTTTCTTATATAAGAATTTATTGAACTTCACTACAGTTTACAAAACAAATTACAGTTTCAGTGAATCGCAGCCTTTGCCTACAATTCATTGAAATAAGTGATCTGAATATGTAGTAAATGTGGAAATAGACTCACATTTCTTGAGATGTAGGCACAAATATTACTATCACAGGTCATTCAAGTTACAATTTAGATATAAATATTAAATTATATTAAATCCCAGGTGAACTTAAATTTATTTTTCAATTCATAATTTAGAATATTTCATTATATATTCATAACTTAAATTTTAAATTTTAATATAACATCAGAGTTGTGTTACTTTCGCCCACTTTCTAATTAATTCAACATTAAATTAAAAATTTTAATTTTATTATTAAATACGTCACCTTTCTTAATATACCAACAAATCAGTATAAATCATTTTTTAATACTCTTTATAGGGAATGTTAACTAATATACAGTATATAACTTATATTATACAATATTTAATAAATATTATTTATATTTTAATTATTTATCTAATAAATTGAATGTAATGTTTTATAAACTCGTATAATGTTATCCATTTAGTTAAGTTATAATGTATTGTATTTGAATTATGTTATATATTTTGCTACTGATTGTCATAAGTATAAAATAATATGAAATTTTAATTGGCTTAAAGGGTTTCTTTTTGCTACAAAACAAAATATCTTAATGTTGTATTTGCTATATTTTATCAAATAAAGAAAATATATTAAATGCCAATATTGTATTAAATGATGTATAATATAAAGTCAACCACTTGAGTTATTCATTTCATAATACATTAACAAGATACCAACAAATATAATTTTATATTTTTATATTAATGAATTACATGTAATGAATGTTTTGAAATAAAATTGGATGCATTGATGTGAAATGCAATAACACTTGGATTCATTGAAACTACAAATAAAAGGTGGAAAGCCATCATTTGTCTTATTATTTTCATACCGAGAATAATATTTATTCGGATTACATGTCAAGCAAAATATTGTTTGTTATATTGATACCAAATATGCAAACATAAGAATTACCACAGAATCCATTTCTCGCTTCTAATAACTTATGAAAGTATTTATTTAGAGAAAATATTTATGCATTTTATTGATCTTCACATATTGATTGACACAATCATTATAGATATAATGGTGTGGCAATGAATGGTAGGCTATTGTGGGTATTGTTTGGGGACAGTTGGGTATGAATACATACGGTGTGTAGTTTGCGTTCAGTGCGGATGGCGTGGACGACCATAGCATTGCCCAGAAATGTTAATAGGCTTAGAGAACATAATCCTATGCCTAATGGCACTGCAATCGCAATGTTATTCAAATACGATGTCGTATTGCCTTCCAATGAGGTGACCGGCGAACGGCTATTAAACGCCGGCAGTACTCCCATTATGAGCTGCCTGTCCTCTCAATCACTTTTGTCTCTTGTCATTGAATTATTGAGTGAATCTGTAATCAAACAAAATATCTTTAGTTACGAAACATTAACTTAATTACATAACAAAAATAATTTATATGAAAATAGTATTATATAAAACTAGTAGATTGTAAAATTATTATCAACTACACCAATGAACTTATAAATATAAAAATAAATCTTTCATTAATATTGGTTTATGTAGTAGATATAACATACTGTATATTCTGTACATACATCACATTCAGTGCATAATACTGTAAATTATTATCAACTACACCAATGAACTTATAAATACAAAAATAAATCTTTCATTAATATTGGTTTACGTAGTAGATATAACATACTGTATATTCTGTACATACATCACATTCAGTGCATAATACTGTATATAAAAGTGTATGTTTTTGTGACAAAAGTGGACACAGAGAGTAACACTAATGATATAAGTCTTAATCAATAGTGTTGTATAAAAATAAAATTGCTGTCACACTAATCAGATATAAGAAAAATCAATCAATTTATTTGCTTAATAGAAACTTAATCAACAAAAAGGTTATTTTTATTTTTGACCAATTTATTTCATATTTATTTTCTATGTCGTATATAAATAGGATGTCATGGTTTTGTTGTTTAAAAATATAGTTTTCATTATACATATGATGTCTTATAAGACTTTGTGGTGAATTGATTGGACAGAGAAAAGGCCGGAAAAGGCTACTTGAAGTGTAGAGTCTGTAGAGTCAGTCAATTATTTATAATTTAATTGAGATCTACTCGTCGTAAGGAATAATTGTAAGTGTAATCAGCATTCAGTCACTCAATCGCTGAATGAACGGTCAGTCCATCACCAGACCAGTGCCTAAGACGTGACACAATCGGACCATATATTTGGCAAATAAGTCACGAAATGGTTTCGCACAACACATACACTATAAATGCAACTCATTTCTGAACTTAGGATTAACCAACAAACAAAAGCATCAAGTACAAATATTTATTAATTTAAACAAAATCCTTACAAATAAAGTCTAAGAAATATGAGAATATATGGCACAATATCTTGCAATTCAAGTCAATTCTCATTTGTTTAACTCTATATAAACCAAAAACCACTCATTTTGACTTTAATTTCAAATTTGAATTTCATATCTAAATAATCAGAATATTTTGATATAAGAGTAAAGTAAATGTGAAACAAGTCATCGCAAGAGAATTGTTGAATTAAATTAAAAACATATTCCTATGTTTTGCTCATTTATTTTAAAATAGTCGGCAATTCATACCATATATAAAGAAACGTTTGTTTGAATAAATTTGTAGAGTACTATTAAATTAAATTAAAATTTCAATTTATGGCAATGTATGCTATATGATCATATAAACTTAAATTCAAATGCAAGTAATTATGCTATGGGTTGCCTTTAAATAGGGTTATAGTTCATTGCATGGCATGTCATATACTGTACAGTCCAATATTTTTGTAGGATTTTGTCTGCAATGGTTAGAAAATTACATTTCAACACATTTCAATGTATTCAATAAAATGTGAATCATTGCCAATTCGTGACTTAAATCAAAAGACAGTTATTTTAACTCAAATCAATACACATGTGATACATAAGACTTATATAATGTTAGCCACTATTTGCCATTTTTTAGAAACTAAAGGCTAGTGAGAGGTGACAGGTCTGGCCTACTCTATGGCATTGATTGAGTTAAGGCTCATTCAATCAGTACTTCATTCACACTTCCACTATATGTACGAAACTTCACATATACTTTGTATCCAGGACATTTATTGACGTCAAATGATTTCTCACTTTCAAAGTAAATTAATGTTTAAATAAATGTTAAATACTTGTGTTACATCTGATTTTTCTAAAATTGTGTTTTACTGTATAACTTACTACTGTATATCAAACAATTTCATAGAAAATCATAAAATTATAAAAATAAATTCAAAATAATATTGACGAAAAGAATATTATTTTTAAAAACTTTAATACCTATGAAAGCAAGTGATAAAAGCAAGATTAGTGTTTATATAAG